>BLSH010068481.1:105361-125557 GCA_018402905.1 Glandirana rugosa
CAAATCTTTAAGACACCACATAGTTACGAAAATGATTTGTCTTTTAAACCAGTACGTTTGGTATTCTATGTGTTATTGTGTATCGAATGTTTTTTATACGGATGTTGTAAGTATTTGATTTACTCAATGAGTTGAATCCCCAGTTCTACATTGCAGGAAGAAACAAGTCAGGTTTAGTTTTGAAGAGGTTTCGAGAGGTCGTGTACCGTCGGTACAGAACAAAGAGGCAGAAGAGTTTTGTGTTGAGATAACAGACGAGGGTACACCGAAAGGTTTTTGGAGGTCGGGGAGGGTGGTTGAAGGACATATGTGTGAAGGACGTCTCTTGAAGGATGGATCGTCATGTTGACGTATGAATGTTGTAGGCATATTTTTTGTAAGCTATGTGTTATTGTGTATCTTATGGTTTGCATGACCAAATTTTCTGTTTAGTAAAAGCATTGATACACCACAGAATTTCTAAACTTCCTTGATTTTACCGCAAGAATCTTAATAGATGAACGCAAAGCAAAACATTTGGGGGCTCGTCCCGTGATCAAAACAATTGGGGGCTCGTCCCGTGAGCAAACAATTGGGGGCTCGTCCCGTAAGCAAAACATTTGGGGGCTCGTGCCAGGATTTGTGCTAAAATTCAACTGAAGTAGACCTGTTTTTCTGTGGTGTGTTTTGTTGCTTGTGCTGAAGAAAAATGTTGCGTACACTGTTTAGGAAGAGTAAGGCTGCAAAGGTTTCTGGTGTCCAGGAGGAGAAGGCATGCACCCTTCCTGCCTGGGCCAGTGACAGTCAGTGGATGTCTGTTGCAGAGGAGCTGGCTAGATACGCTTCTCCTTTGAACAGAGCTTGGGGGGATGGTGTCTCTGATCTTTCCTCAGATTTTTGTCTAAAAAGTTTTGGGTTCAGTAAGGGGGAGATGCGGGCAGTTGCTGTGTTTGGTTTACACTTCCTGCATGCTCTACATATTGAATCTGAAAAGAGGAAAATGGTAGAATTAGAAAGAGATTTACTGAAGGAGCAGCTTGCAGTGGCACCCGAGTGTTTGGAAGACACTGCAAGCATAGCAAGCTTTTCACTAGTTTTCCCTTAGAAGCCATCACAGCCATGCCTACTAATGGCATGGCTGTGATTGGCCAGTGCATCATGTGACCCAGCCTCTATATGAGGCTGGAGTCACGTAGCGCCGCGTGTCAGATCGTCTCAGACTAGAGTATGGAGTGCTTCATGCCGGTGCTGTGGGGGAAAGATTAGTGTTCACAACCATCTCAGAAAGCATTAGGGAGACCTTCATTGCGGTCCTGTGAGGGAGACATTAGCATTCAGAAGCATCTTATAGTGCATTAGGGAGACGTAACTGTTGGTGCTCTGAGGGAGAGATTATCATTCTAAAACCATCTACTACTGCATTAGGGAGACGTTCCTGTTGGTGCTCTGAGGGAGAGATTATCATTCTAAAAGCATCTCCTACTGCATTAGGGAAAGTTTCCTGTTGGTGCTCTGAGGGAGAGATTATCATTCTAAAACCATCTACTACTGCATTAGGGAGAGGTTCCTGTTGGTGCTCTGAGGGAGAGTTCATTGTTATAAAACCATCTACTACTGCATTAGGGAGAGGTTCCTGTTGGTGCTCTGAGGGAGAGTTTATCGTTATAAAACCATCTACTACTGCATTAGGGAGAAGTTCCTGTTGGTGCTCTGAGGGAGAGTTTATCGTTCTAAAACCATCTACTACTGCATTAGGGAGAGGTTCCTGTTGGTGCTCTGAGGAAGAGTTTATCGTTCTAATACCATCTCCTACTGCATTAGGGAGAGGTTCCTGTTGGTGCTCTGAGGGAGAGTTTATCGTTATAAAACCATCTACTACTGCATTAGGGAGAACTTCCTGTTGCTGCTCTGAGGGAGAGTTTATCGTTCTAAAACCATAAACTACTGCATTAGGGGGAAGTTCCTGTCGGTGCTGTGATGGGGAGATTATTGTTCTAGAATCATCTCATACTGCAGTAAGGACAGGTTCCTGTCGGTTCTGTGAAAGACAGATTATCGATCGTTCTAAAATCATCTAATAATGGTGTAGGGAGAGGTTCCTGCTGCTGGTGTGAGCGGTGCATTACTTGCACAAAAGTAAAAAGTGCATCAACAATTTTCTTTTTTTTTTTTTAAAAAAGAATAATAATTTATTATTCTTTTTTTTTAGTATTAATAAATAGTGCTACATAGTACATTTGTGTCCAGAATGAGGAGAGTGTCAAATAAGGGACACTTGTGGTGTTGGTGGTGTTGCTGAAGCTCCTGTTGCAAGGACTGCGCAATGCCATCTGTGGCAAGGTCCACATAAGCACTGATACATGGACCAGTAAGCACGGGCAGGGACGCTATATCTCGCTAACTGCACACTGGGCAAATGTAGTGGCGGGTGGGCCTGAGGCGGCTAGCGGTTTGGCGCATGTCCTTGCAGGATTGCAGGGCATTTATCTTTGCCTCCTGTTGCCTCCTCCTCCTACTGCCCTTCCTCCTCCTCCTCCTCTACCACCTCCTCATCCGCTCAGCGAAACACCTTCACCACCAACTTCAGCACATCCAGGGGGAAACGACAGCAGGCTGTTTTAAAACTAATATGTTTGGGGGATAAACCCCACACTGCGCAGTAGCTGTGGATGGGCATTGAACAACAGACCGATGAGTGGTTGTTGCCACTTAACCTCAAGCCCGGCCTGGTGGTGTGCAATAATGGGCGAAATCTCGTAGCAGCTCTGGGCCTAGCCAGTTTGACGCACATCCCTTGCCTGGTGCATCTGCTGAATTTGGTGGTGCAGAAAATTCTAAAAAACTACCCGGATATGTCAGAGCTGCTGCAGAAAGTGCGGGCTGTCTGTGCACGCTTTCGACGTTCTCACCCTGCTGCTGCTTGCCTGTCTGCGCTGCAGCGGAACTTCAGCCTTCCCGCTCACCGCCTCCTATGCGACATGCCCACAAGCTGGAACTCCACCTTGCACATCCTGGAGAGACTGTGCGAGCAGCAGCAGGCAATAGTGGAGTTTCAGCTGCAGCACGCATGGGTCAATTGCACTGCGGGACAGCACCACTTCACCACCAACGAGTGGGGCTCCATGCGAGACCTGTGTACCATATTGCGGTGTTTCGAGTACTCCACCAACATGGCCAGTGCCGATGACGCTGTTCTCAGCGTTACTATCCCACTTCTATGTCTCCTTGAAAAAACACTTCGGGCGATGATGGAAGAGGATGTTCACAGGAGGAAGAGGGGTCATTTCCACGGTTATCAGGCCAGTCATTCACAAGTGGCTCGGAGGGTGGGTTCCTGCACCAGCATAGGCCAGGTAAAAATTTTTCAAGCCAGGGCACAGTTCTAGAGGATCAGAAGGACGAGGAAGATGATGAGGAGGAGGAGGAACTGTGTTGACAGCAGGGTGTCACCCAACGCAGCTCCTGGGCATCACTGGAGCATGGCTGGGGGGATACGGAGGGCACAGATGATACACCTCCCACAGAGGACAGCTTGTCTTTGCCTCTGGGCAGCCTGGCACACATGAGGGACTACATGCTGCAGTGCCTGCTCACTGACAGCCGAGTTGCCCACATTTTAACTTGTGCCCATTACTGAGTGGCCACCCTGCTGGATCCCCGTTACAAGAACAACGTGCCGTCCTTAATTCCCTCACTGCAGCATGATCGGAAGATGCGCGACTACAAGCGCATGCTGGTAGATGCGCTGCTGAGGGCATTCCCAAATGACACAGGGGGCTCTGTGGAAGCACAAGGCGGAGGAGGAGGAAGAGGTCTCCAACGCAGCTGTGGCACCGCCAGCACCTCAGAAGGCAGGGTTAGCATGGAAAAACTTTGTCAGCAGCCCGCCACAACAAACAGCACCACCAGCTGATAGGCAACGTCTTAGCAGGAGGCAGCATTTCAGCAACATGGTGGAACAGTATGTGTGCACACACCTACACGTACTGACTGATGGGTCTATCCCATTCAACGTCTGGGTCTCCAAATTGGGCACATGGCCTGAGCTTGCCCTTTATGCCTTGGAGGTGCTGGCCTGCCCTGCAGCCAGTGTATTGTCTGAATGTGTGTTTAGCACGGCAGGGGTAGTTATCACAGACAAGCACAGCTGCCTGTCCACAGTCAACGTGGACAAGCTAACGTTTTTTAAAATGAACCAGACATGGATCCCACAAGACTTGTCTGTACCTTGTGTAGAATAGACATTTAGACCGGCCTCACACAGCCGTTGGTATACTTGTTTTTTTTAATATGTCTCAATATTTTGGGGACTACCCCAATTAGAAAAAACAAACAAACAAACAAATAACAGTGTTGGCTACCTCCTCCTCCTCCTCCTCCACCACCGCCACTTCCACCTACACTGCCACGGTCACGGCCTAGTCAACCTCTAGGCTCCTACTCCACATCCACCTCCTCCTCCCATTTTTTTTTTTTTTTTGTGATTTTAAGTTATTTCCCTATCCACATTTGTTTATAGGACACTTGTCCTACTCCTTACCCCCATTTTGCTTCCTTTTGCAGCCCTCTAGCCCTTTCCAGGACTTTTTTACAGCCATTTTAGCGCCCAAAAGTTTGGGTCACCATTGACTTCAATGGGGTTCGGGGTCTGGGGTAAAGTTCAGGTCAAGTTCGGTGCCGAACCCAAACTTTTCTGCAAAGTTCGGCCGAACCAGACGAACCCAAACATCCAGGTGTCCGCTCAACTCTACACCTGTCATCCGTGACCCATCAGTGACCTGCACCAGTCACCCATCAGTGACCATCACCAATCACCTGTCAGAGACCGTCATCACCTATCAGTAAACATCACCTGTAAAAGTCTCCCACATTTTGTATTGCCATACTCAAGTAGTAGAATGTATTTTGGGGTGTCATTTTTGCTATGTACATGCTATGTTTTGGAAATATCATATTAATGGACAACTTTGTGTAAAAATAAGAGTTTTCATTTTTTTCCCACATTTTTCAAAAACTACTGGAAAAAATGACATGTTCAAAAGACTCACTATGCCTCATAGATTATATGTTGGGGTGTTTGCTTTCCAAAATGGGGTCATTTTGTGGGCAATTCCATTGTTCTGGTGCTCCAGGACCTTCTAAAATGTAATAGGTGGTTGAGAAATGAGATGTGTAATTTATGCTTGTAGAACGCCTGAAGGTGCTAGTTCAATGCTGGGCCTCTGTATGTGGCCAGGCTGAGTAAAAGTCTTACACATGTGGTATCGCCATACTCTGGGGGAATAGTACAATGTATTTTGGGGTGTCATTTTTGCCACGTACATGCTATGTGTTGGAAATGTCATGTAAATGGCCAACTTTGTGTAAAAAAAATGCATTTTCATTTTTTCCCCACATTTTCCAACAACTACTGGAAAAAAATGACATATTAAAAAGACTCATTATGCCTCATAGATTATACGTTGGGGTGTTTGATTTCCAAAATGGGGTAATTCTGTGGGCAATTCTATTGTCCTGGTGCTCCAGGGCCTTCAAAAATGTGATAGGTCATCATGACATTAGATGTGTAATTTATGTCCCTAGAATACCTGATGGCGCTCCCTGCATGTTGTGCCTCTGTATGTTGCCAGGCTGTGAAAAAGTCTCAGACATGTGATATCGCCATACTCAGGAGGAGTAGCAGAATGTGTTTTGGTGTGTAATTTGTGGTATGCATATGCTGGGTGTGAGAAATAACCTGTTAATATAAGACAATTTTGTGAAAAAAAAAAGAAAAAAAATCTTCATTTTGCAAAGAATTGTGGGAAAAAATTACAACTTCAGAGTGCGCATGTGCGGAGCTTCTGAGATGGCTGCTAAAGCCCAGAGCCCCAGCCTTTCAGACCCCCTTCAGCCAGGACCAGCGCCCGGATCCACTCCTGGACCCACCCTGGGAGAAAGCATAGGAGGAGCGCTTCCCTAGAAGCTTGAGGGTTGCATAGCCGGATCCCTCGCGCCCGGTCTCCCCCTCACACGAGGCTGGGGCTTTGGCCTAAGCGCCATCGATCGGACCTTGAATGTCCACATCGGCGGGACGCAAGCTTGAGGAAGGACACAGCCAACATACAAGCTGGCCCTGGGAGAGGGCTCAGGTGAAGCACACCCGCAGGGGTCCGCTGATTGATCCCGCATACCCGGTTCAATCGCGCCCGGCCCTCTCCTCACGTAGGCCGCGGCTTGGGCCCTCGCACCACCGCTCGGAGCAAGAGCACTCTGTCCAGCACTTTTACTCTGTTACCCCCCACATCGCTCACTAGGGGTCCTTGTATTCCCCCAAAGTTAAGGGGGCAAGCCTGCAAAAAGGAAGAGCCCCTACCAGATCCGGTCGATCACTTCAGGCTCTGAATTGTGCCTTATTTTTTATTATTTCCTAGCAGCCCAGATAACCCTGATCTGTCCAGGACAGAATTTATACAACAATCCCAAAAATGTTTTTTTTATATATATATTTTTAGTGGGATTATATAAAAGACTCTCTTTTTGCTACGTCCCTGCAACAATTTCTCAGGAAGGCCCTTTGACCCACTCAAACTAGGGGTCACACTATTTGTGTGGTACAACTTTACATAAGTGACCCAAGGAAGAGCACATTTATTTTCCTCTTTCAAAGACTGACCCTATGGAATCGGGGGCAGTAAGAAGGGATCTTTCTCGTCAGCCAGGCTTCAATGACCCGGCCCCAAAAACAGGCCATTTGTCCTTAGGTGCACAACAAGAGACTGAGGTCAGAGGCGACGACATGGAAGCTGGGTCAGAGGGAGGCTCCCAAATCCTCCCCTCCCCAGGGCCGCTACCAGGAGCACAATCCTCAGCCCAGGTACTCTCTTCAGCATCTACTATCTCGCTTTTGGAAAGGACTCTTGACGAACTGATAACAACCCCTCTCAAGGACCAGACTTCGAGCAACGTTCTACCTGGACACTTGGGTTCTCAATCTCCTAATCTTCCTTCTGACTTTCAGATGATGATGGAGGTCTTCTCTAAGATGATTTCTAAAGGACTGGCCCAAACAGCTTTGCAAATTACCTCAGTCATTCAAGCTGACCTCCAAAACTTGGGGACTTGGATCAGCGCAATTGAACACAGAACGGACCAAACGGTTGCTAGAACGAACCAGAACACAGTGAGGATCCAAGAGCTTCAAGACCAGCTGGAAACTGCTCTTTCCAAAATAGATGATCTAGAAAATTGCTCTAGGCGATACAATTTTCGGATTAGGGGTCTCCTGAAGCCATCACAGATGCCTGTGTAGCAGCTACTGAATTCATCAAGGAATTGATACCGGGCATCCCAGAACACCATTTGGAACTCGATAGAGTTCAGAGAGTGCTCCAACCCTCGCTCAGATGGTCTTCCCAGAGACATAGTAGTTAAACCACATTTTTTCAGCATTAAAGAGGAGATCATGAAGGTTTCTAGGAATTCCCCCAATCTTTCCATCCAAGGTCATCCCATTCAAGTCTTTGCTGACTTATCCCCTTCTACCATTCAAAAGAGAAGATCCCTGAAGCCTTTGCTGGAAGTCTTGTTGAAGTCGTCCGTCAAGTATTGGTGGTCCTTCCCTTTCCACCTTTCCTTCATCTACAAAAGCAAAACCTACAGCTTTTCCACCTTGCAGGAGGGGGAGCACCTCTTAATTCGTCTCAACCTCATCTCCCTGGACTCTTCTTCCACACTGTCAAATAAAAACGCAGGTTCTTCCAAACGCCCCTCTCCACAGAGCCCAATACCACCGCTCTGGTGAAACTCAAAGTCCAAATGCACCAAGGACTCTCACCCTCCTTGATTACTAAATTTTAGCATAGGAATACTGTTCCCTGCTTTTAGTAGCAATTGAATTTTGGATTGGCGAAGTGCCTACTTTCCCCTTTTTTAGGTGACTCATTGAATACATATCTAATCTCTTGCTTGTTTGTATTGTTGGTATAGCCCTCCCCCGTTGCCCGTCCGCCTGTCACCTGGTGAGGCTGGTAGAGGGTCGGAGGGGATGGCTGCCCAGCAAAGTTCAGGTTCGTTAATGCAATTGTTGTATTAAGGCTTACCTGTTTTTACGGTTTATATTGTCTTATTTATTTTTATTACCGTTGCTACTTTTTGGTTTGTCTACAAGGGGGACTCTCCTCTGCCTGTGTTCCTTATCCCGGTGGCTCAGCTGGCTAGCCGGGTCTTCGGGAGGTGGCCCCGGAGGGGTTATGCCCTGTATTTAGCGGGGCTGTTTCAGGAGAGCAGAGTCTTCTGGTTGGTGTGTCCCTGACTGATTCCTGGGGTGATACTGACGGGTTTATGTATCCTCCCGGTCCGGGGCAGACTGGGGGGTGGGATCCCACTAGGGGGGTGTGACGCCCCCCAGGCTCCCCCGGTCGGGGACTCCCCCTTAGGGGGGCTTCCTCGAGGGTCTATATTTTAGTTCTCATTTTTCATCAATCTGTTTGGTTCTGATTAGTTTTAGGTACATTTCTCATGTCTTGGGTCTGGTCACTGGCCAGGGCGGATGTATTGCGCCTCCTTCTGTCTCTGGGAACCTCATGCCGGGATTCCCGCGGACAGATGTACTTCTGCCACCCAGGCAGATATGTTGTTACCCTACTCTGAGATTGGGGGTGCGCCTTCAAACCCTCAATGCCAGGTTTTGGAGGGAGCAGGTGGTTGGTCTCCACCACTCCCCTCCTGTCTTCTATGCTTTTGCATTCCATTTTCTCTCTTCCCCTATTGTTTCTGTTTTAACCTTTCTCCTCTCTCTCAGGTACCAGGGCTGCTTTGCTTGCGACAAGGCAAGGTGGTTCATCTTCATAGTCTGTTCCAGGGTCAATTCTCAAACTAACCACGTACGGTCTCAGTTAAGTCCTCTCTCAGCGTTGCATAGACTATTATTTTTACAATATGGCCTCGATCATTGAACCCCCAACTAAACTGAAAATCGCTACACATAATGTTCAGGGCCTCAAGTCCCCGGTGAAGAGGAAAAAGTGCTTTACACTAGCTCTTTTCCAGCACATTGATGTGCTTCTTTTACAAGAAACCCACTTCCCAGGGCAGTTTAATCTGAAGTTTATTCATTCTAAATACCCCCCAATTCTTTTTGGCTAACGCACCAGATAAGACAAGAGGTGTGGGAATTGTATTAACTAAACATATAGCGTTTACTCCTCAGTGAGAAATTAAGGATCCAGGGGGTAGGTTCATACTCCTATCTGGGGCTGTAGGGGACTCAATATACACTTTAATTTTCTATTACGCCCCAAACCAGGGCCAAGCAAATTTCCTCCAAGCAATGTTTAAGCTTCTTTCACCACATCTAGAAGGGACTGTGATAATGGGGGGTGATTCAAATATTGCTCTAGATCATTTTCTCGATAAGTTGGGATATAGGTCTACCCCGTCTCCTACGCCCTCCGAAACATAGCCTTAAATTTGCTAAACTTCTTCATTCTCTAGGGCTCGTTGATATATGGAGGGAAATTAACCCGAGGGCGAGGGATTTCACCCATTACTCTGCTCCCCACCAGAGTTTAGCAAGGATAGACCATATCTTTGTTCCAGCCCGGGATATCCCCTTGATCCATAAAGCCTACATCAGAGACTCTCCCCTCTCAGATCATTCATTAGTTATTATACAGGTCTTAGAGAACCTTGGCCAAAGGGGGAAACCCCACTGGCGCCTGAATGAAACCCTCTTAAATAATCCGGTCCATTGCACGTTGCTAGAGAGATCTTTAATGAATATTTTCAGTTGAATGATAACGGGGAAGTTTCACCCTCGATACTCTGGGCAGCTCACAAGGAGGTGATGAGAGGCAAGATTATCCAACTTTTGGCCAAACTCAGGAAGGAGAGGAAGTCTGACATTGAGAAATTAGAACGGGACTTCCATATCCTCTCTAAATCCCATAAGAAGAATCCAACACCCCAATCGAAGGCTAAGTTGGAATCGGGTAGGGTAGCCTTGAACCTTGCCTTGATCACTAAAACCGAAAGACAAATTCAATGGTTTAGAGCCCAGTTTTACCTACAGAGGGATCAGATAGGTCCTAAACTGGCCGCCAAGTTGTCCACTAGGTTTCGTTCCTTCTCATTCCCTAAGATAAGGGATACAACGGGGGAACTAACTCAGAACCCCCAACGGATAATGTCTGCTTTCCAGAAATTCTACGCTAGACTCTACGAGTCGGGGAAAAAGGCCCCCTCTCCTTCTCTTGCCGCATTTTTAAACAAGATCTCACTCCCTAAACTTTCTAACGAACATAGGGATTCCCTTGAGCAACCGTTCACGGTAGCAGAAATCCTCGGAGTAATCAAAAATCTGAAGAAGGGCTCCGCTCCCGGCCCGGATGGTTTCTCAAAGGGTTACTATAAAACCTTTGGTCATATCATCGCCCCCTACCTAGCAAAATACTTAAATTCTCTCCAAGCAGGGTCTATGCTGCAGATCGATTCCAACTTAGCCTTTGTCTCAGTTATCCCCAAACCGGGTAAAGATCACTCGGATGTTAGTAACTTCAGGGCTATCTCATTAATTAATAATGACCTAAAAATTCTGACTAAAGTCTTGGCCAATAGAATTTCTAAGTTCATAAGCAAGTATGTTCACAAAGATCAAGTGGGCTTTATCCCAGGTAGGCAGGGCCCGGATCAGATCCGCAGAGCAGTTGACATTATATCTCTTTTAAACTCAAAATGGGATGGGGGCCCGCTTCAGGAAGGTTACATACTCTCAGTGGACCTTCAAAAAGCTTTTGACACCATAGATTGGACATACCTCTTTGAGATCCTCGCTAGATGGGGCTTTGGCCCAAAATTTCTCCAGACTCTTAGAGCCCTTTACTCTAACCCTAGCGCTCAGGTCAAACTACAAAATTTTTATTCGGATTCCTTCAGTATAGCCAGGGGTACTAGACAGGGGTGTCCCCTTTCTCCCCTAATTTTTGCTTTAGGGATGGAATCCCTGGCAATTGCCATCAGGGAAGATCCTGATATCCGGGGAGTGCAATGTGGACCCAAGATGCAAAAATGTGCTCTTTTTGCAGATGATCTGCTACTATTTATCACTTCGCCCCTTTCCATTACCCCCAGAGTCATCCACCTATTACAAGACTTTGGGAAGGTCTCTGGGCTTAACGTGAACTGGTCCAAGTCTGCGTCTCTGAATATTTCATCTTTGGCTTCCACAGTCCAGAAACTCAGAGAGCTTTATAAGTTCTCCTGGAACTCCAACCTCATACCGTACCTGGGGGTCAACTTGGCTGCCAACATTAAACAGTTGTATGACGTCAATTACCCACCCTTGTTTCGAAAATTAGCTGAGGACCTTTCTAGGTGGGATCAGGAGGGCCTTTCCTGGCTAGGCAGGATAAACGCAGTTAAAATAACACTTCTCCTTAGAAATCTGTACTTCTTTAGACCTCTCCCAATCTCTCTTTTGAAGCATCAATTACAAAAATTGCAGTCACTTATAATAAAATTTGTCTGGGGCCAGAAGGGCTATAGATGTCAATCCACTGTCCTTTATTGGAGACATACCCAAGGCGGCCTAGGACTCCCACACCTCTACAAATATTTTCAAGCCGCTCAAATAGCCCAATTTTCAGTCATTTATGCTAGGGGGGGGATAAACCTGATTGGATTTCGATCGAGAGGCAGTCTGTCCCTTCAAACACTATTGATTTCTTGATAGGGGCTCCCTGCAAGCTGAGGCCCCCAATACTGGCGCCAACCCTCTCTCATTCTATAGCCCTCTTCGATTCTGTTCTCAAACCACCACATCTAATCTCATATCTTTGCCCCCTTAATCACCTTTTCAACAATCCCTGATTGCCGCCAGGCCTCGAAATACGGGCCCTCCAATGGCGGACAAACAAAGGCTTATTCCGCATAGGTCACTTCCTAACCTCCACGGGCCCTATCACTCTATCATATTGCATTAACAAATTGGATATGCCAATGTCTGAAAAATTTTGCTTCCAACAAATACATAGTTTCCTGTCCTACTTGTGGAAACTCAGAAATGATTCCACTGGTGTCACTCCATACGAAAAATGGTGCTCTGAGCTCGAGGACCAAAAAGGAGGCATTTCTTTAGTCTATGCATCACTGACGGAGCACTCAGACAAGCCCCCATTCGCTAGTAAATGGGAAAGGACTTAAATGTTAACTGGGGAGCAGATAGGTGGTGCACTCTGTTCCAGAGATCCTTTAAGGGGTTGGTTAATATTGCCCTTCGGGAGGACAACCTAAAGGTTTTCATACGCTGGTATCTGATTCCTACTAGATTGGCTGCTATGTTTCCGAATTCCTCTGGTCTCTGTTTCAGGGGTTGCGGACTCCTGGGCTCGTCCATCCATATTTGGTGGGAATGCCCACGTGTCCGGGGATTTTGGAACAGAGTATTCCACTTGATAAGAAGAATCTCAGGGCAGACAATCCCCCAGAATCCAGAAACGGCCCTCCTCAATGTGAGGCCAGACAGTCTCTCCAATCCCCTCTTTAAGCTTGTTAATTTCATCTTGTTAGGAGCAAAAATTACAATAGCCAGAGCTTGGAAACGACCTTCGGTTTCCTTCGCAGAAGCTAAAAGAAAAGTTTCCTGGATTATGACACAGGAGAGCTAATATCATCCTGGACTCTTCACCTAAATTTGATCTAATCCGGGATCCCTGGAAGAATTATCTAAACTTACCCCCATGAACCAACTTTGCCTAATTCATATACAAGACTCCCTGGTGCCCTTTATTCTTTCCTTTGCTCTTCTTTCTCACTTCTCTTCTTATTTTCCTTTAGCCTTTCTGTCTCTTTAAGCTTTACCTCTTCAATTTGGTTATCGACGTGGTGTGGCGCATGTCCAGACTGATTAAAACCCCATGGCTGGGGTCGGGAGCAAGCACAAATACCACTATTGTACAAGTTAACTGTTTATGCTATTTCAAATTCTCTGGACTCTGGCATTAGCTTCAACAGTTTACCATGCTATCCTAGGCCCACAGAAAGATTTTGGTTGTAAAAAAATGGCATTATTTTTATAACAACGCAGGGGGTACTTCTCCCCCCCCTTTTTTTTTCTTCTTCTCTTCCCTCCCCTCCTCTACCCTCTCCTCTGTGCTTAAGTTAGTTAACATGTGGTACCCCACAAACCACAGCTTGTTCCCGTTAGGGGTGGTCCTGGGGGCTCATCAGAGGAGGAGAAGGTGAGTGAAAGAAGATAGATATCTCCTCCAGTGGGGTTTCTTTTCGTTTTCCTTTTTTTGCTTTATTTTACTGTCTCCTTCAAACAGTTAGTGATTTTGTTTCTTACCATGTTTGCCGCTACACTTTTGGCCCTGTGAGGCCGAGAATTATCCACTTACTTTTACCATTGTGATTGAGGATCTCGTGATTCTTTTAGTGATATGTGTTGTTGTACTAAAAACTCAATAAAAACTTTTAAAATAAAAAATGACAACTTCAAAAAATTCCCCCTGCCTCTTACTAAATACATTGGACTGTCTACTTTCCAAAAAGGGGTCATTTGGGGGGTATTTATACTTTCCTGGCTTGTTAGGGTCTTGAGATAGGCCGTCAGTATATCAGGTGGGATCAGGTGTGATCAATTTTCAATGATTGGCACCATAGCTTGTAAACTGTATAACTTACACAAGGACCAAATAATATACACTTATTTGGGTTATTTTTACCAAAGATATGTAGCAGTATAAATTTTGGCCAAAATTTATGAAGAAAAATTACTAATTTGCAAAATTTTATGACAGAAATAAAGAAAATGCATTTTTTTCACAAAATTTTCAAACTTTTATTATTTATAGCACAAAAAATAAAAAACCCACTAGTGATTAAATACCACCAAAAGAAAGCTCTATTTGTGTAGAAAAAAGGATGCTAACTTTATATGGGTACAGTGTTGCATGACTGAGTAATTGTCAATCAAAGTGTGATAGCAGTTGAAAGATGAAAAATGGCCTGGACAAGCAGGGGGTTTTCGTGCCCAGTACTGAGGTGGTTAAAATAGTCTCTATATCAGTGCAGCGCTGTAGATAATAAAAATAAAAATAAACTTGTGAAAATTTCCTAATCAAATTCTTGTTGGTGTCCTGTGACTCCTTTGATATTTCCACCAGTCGGGTTGTGCTCTCATCTGAGTTCATTGACCCTACAATTAAGTATGGTCAAATCTCGATTTTAATCACATGTATCCTCCTGTTATGGCTGGTGAATCAAATTTTTGATTCAAACAACTTTTCCAAGCTCTCCCCAGTTGCTCAATTTTATATGTACAAAGATGAAAACCGCATAGGGGGTAATTTACTATAGCACTGAGATGCTTTCCAGAAGTGGAGGAAAATAACTTGCAATTAAGGGCAATTAAGACTTCAACTCTGAGAAACTGAGCGCACATGCAAACAGAACCGAGCACTATTGCCGGGAAGATGCACCTGTCAGCACACATATGTGGAACATTGGTCTTCAATGGGAATTGAATCTGCAACTTCCAAATTCCTCCATTTAAAGCTTGTATGCAAGTTCATTGCCATAAAAAGTGTATGGGAACCTGGGTACTGCCCTAGGGGACATGTCTCAATAGAAAAAAATGTTTTTAAAACAATGGTTTTTAAAGGAGCAGTGATTCAAATAATGATTAAAGTGAAAAAGAAAAATGAAATATTCCTAAATATCATGCCTGGGGGGTCCTCTTAGTCTGCCTGTAAAGGGGTGCATCTCTGTGATGTTTAGAACAGTGCCACAGCAAAATGACATTTGTAAAGTAAAAAAGTAATTTAAACTTGATCATGGGTGTAATGTATTGCCGGTTCCCGGCAATATAGATAAAAAAATGACTGAAAAAAATTGCCTGGGGTCCCCCCAGTTCATACCAGACCCAAAGGGCCTGGAATGGACTAGGGGGGGGGCAGGCAATTTTATTCAGTGATTTTTAATCTATATTGATGGAAACCGGCAATACATTACAGCTGCAATCAAGTTTAAATTACTTTTTTACTTTAGACATTTTAAGGGGAACCCGTGGCAAAAATTTTTTTAAAAACTGCGTGCGGTCCCATCCAGTCCATACCAGACCACCCTTCAGGTCTGGTATGGATTTTAAGGGGAACCCCACACCAAAATAGAAAAAAATGGCATCCCCATCCGCCTCACCCCCTTCTTATAATATAAATGTCAACCTGAAGACTGCCCATTCAGGGAATCACCAGTGATCAGCAGCGGGAGCGGCGGTGGCTTAGAAAGAGAAGGAAGAAGAAGAAGATGAAGATTAAAGAAGAAGGCGATGGGAGGAGGAAGACTGAAAGAAGAAGCAGAAGACCAGAAGAAGGAGCGGGGCAGGAGAAGATGGAGGAAGACCAAAGGAAGAAAGAAGAAGAATCGGGGGAAGAAAAAGAGCTATTTTACACAATAAAGGACTTGTCAAAAACTGTCTACTTTTTTTTGTACCGCTACACTCTTTTGGTGAATGGTTAGGGGTACAGTGTACCCCATACCCATTCACATGGGTGGGCAGGATCTGGGGACCCCCTTATTAAAGGGGGCTTTCAGATTCCGATAAGCTCCCTGCCCTCAGACCCCCATAAACACTGGCCAGGTTTGTTGGGTTGAGGCCCCTCTCCCCAGCACCATGGAGACAAGTTGCTTTTGGAGGAGACCTCAAAGCACCCTCTTCATGTTGAGGGCATGTGGCCTGGTACAGTTTGGAGGGGGGAAGCTTGCTCTTCCCCCCTCCTGCCCTGCCAGGGTGCCTGCTTGGATAAGGGTCTAGTATGAATTTTGGGGGGACCCCAACGCCATAATTTTTAAAAATTTTGGCTGAAAGTCCCCCTTAACCACTTCAGCCCCGGAAGGATTTCCAGCTTTAGGACTGGAGCTCTTTTTGCGATTCGGCTCTGCGTCGCTTTAACTGTCAATTGCGCGGTTGTGCGACGTTGTACCCAAACGAAATTTGCGTCCTTTTTTTCCCACAAATAGAGCTTTCTTTTGGTGGTATTTGATCACCGCTGCGTCATTTCTGATCGCCGCTATAAACAAAAGAAGATCGACAATTTTGCAAAAAAACCCAAATTTCTTACTTTTTCCTAAAATACAAATACAAAAAAAAAATTATAAAAAAACATTGTTTTTCACCGTTTTTGGCCGATTTATATTCTTCCTCATATTTGCGATAAAAAAAATCGCAATCTGTGTTTATTGATTGGTTTGCGCAAAAGTGGTCGCGTTTACGGATGATGAGAATTCATTTTTGGGGTTGTTAATTTTTTTTAATTTTTTACTAATAATGGCGGCGATCTGCGATTTTTTGCGGTACTGCGATATTTCAGCGGACATGTCGGACCATTTTGACACTTTTTTGGGACCATTGGCATTTATACAGCGATCAGTGCTATAAAAATGCACTGATTACTGTGTAAATGCCATTGGCAGTGAAGGGGTTAACCTGCAGGGGGCGCTCTAAGGGTTAACTATGTTCCCTGGGCGTGTTCTAACTGTATGGGGGCTTGCCTAGCTGGGGAAGGGAAGTGGTCACAGCCTTCACGTAAAGGAAGGCTGTGATCACAGCCCTTCCCCCTCACACAGAGCGGAGGTCCGTGTTTACATACACGGACCTCCGCTCACTCGCTCCGGGGGGGGCCATCGCGGGTAGCCGGCGGCAATCGAAGCCGCCGCACCCGCTCCCTGGCCCCCCCTGGACACAGTGAGCGCGCGGGCGCGCCTCCGGCGGCGCGCTCTCACTTAACTCGTTCCCGCAGCCGCCGTCGTATGACGGCGATTTGCGGGAACGAGCCACTTTGCCGCCGTCAGATGCCGATCGGCGGTCGGCAAGTGGTTAAAATCCATATCAGACCTGAAGGGCCATTTTTTTCCAGTGATTTTTGATCTATATTGCCGGGAACTGGTAATACATTACAGCCACGATCAAGTTTAAGTGACTTTTTCCTTTAGAAATTTTAAGGGGAACCCCCACCAAAATGTAAAACAAAAATTGCATGGGGTCCCCCCAGTCCATACCAGGCCCTTCAGGTCTGGTATGGATTTTAAGGGGAACCCCGTGCCAAATTTTGAAAAAAAAATGATATGGGGTCCCCCCAAATCCATACCAGACCCTAATCCGAGCACGGAACCTGGCAGGGCAGGATGGGGAGGGGATGAGCAATACGGTTTGGAGGGGGGGTGCTTGCTCATCCCCTCCCCTGCCAGGTTGCATGCTCGGATTAGGGTCTGGTATGGATTTTGGGGGACCCCACACCTTTTTTTTACATTTTGGCGTGGGGGTCCCCTCCAAATCCTTACTAGACCCAAGGGTCTGGTATGGATTTGGACGGGGGTCACGTCAATTTCTTTTTAAATTTGACGCGGGGTTCCTCTTAAAATCCAGACCAGAACTGAAGGGCCTGGTATGGATGGAAGGGAGGAACCCACGCCATTTTTATTCTGGTTTGTATGATTAGCTGGATTTTGGAATTCCACACCATAATAATTCCACACCTGGAGCACTTTTTTACACTTGTTGTTTACAAGTTAAAATCAGTATTTTTTACTAGAAAATTACTTAGAACTCCCAAACATTGTATAGATTTTTTTTTTAGCAAAGACTCTAGAGAATAAAATGGCAGTCATTATAATATTTTTGTCACACAGTATTTGCACAGCAGTCTTTCAAACGCAATGTTTTTTGGAAAAAATATACTTTTTTGAATTAAAAAATAAGAAAACAGTAAAGTTAGCCCATGTTTTTGTATATTGGGAAAGAGGATGTTATTTCAAGTAAATAGATACCAAATATGTTACGGTTGAAAATTGCGCACACTCGTGGAATGGGGACAAATGATGGTACTTAAAAATCTCCATGGGCGACGCTTTAAAATTTTTGAATGGTTATCAGGTTAGAAGTACAGAGGAGGTGTGGTGCTAGAATTATTATTCACACTCTGACGATCGCAGCAATACCCCACATGTGTGATTTGAACACTGTTTAGATTTGACTTACGTTTCTTTGCTGCTCAAGCTCACGGGGACGGGGAAAAAAAATCGGATCACTTTTATTGCTGTCACAAGAAATGTAAACATCCCTTGTGACAGAAATAGGTGGTGACAGGTACTCTTCATGGAGGGATCGGGGGTCTAAAATCCCTCCTTTGCTCTTCAAAGTATTCAGATCGACAAAAACGGCGAATTTGAATACTGTCATTTTTTAAAAATCTGCACCATTGGCCGCCGAGTAAACTGGAAGTGACATTGCTCCCGGAAATACACAAAGGAGTCCCAATCTGAGCCAATTCTGACTTCTATTGGGACTTTACACAGCCAGGGGATGCGCCGGATGGATGCGGTGGAAGGTGGCGGAAGGTGGCGGGAAGGGTGGGGATGTCCCTTCCCGCTGCCTGGGATAATGACCAAGTGGCTCCAGATCCAGATCGGCCATTGTTACCGTATAGCCGACCACCCACTCTAAAAAATGGCAGCTGCAGGCTATTCCCCTGTAAATCCACTTCTCCCGACCGCCATATACATATATGGCAATTTGAATGAAGTGGATAATTACATACCTCTGAAAATCCAAAACAGCAAGTAGACAGCACCACAGTTACTTCCGAAGATGATGCATTTATTGATCAAAAAGACATACATACATGTCATATCATGTCCAAAGGAAGATACATCACAAGGCACAAGATGATTGACGTGTTTCACGGAAAGTTACATCCGCTTAGTCGTAATATGGGGATTATGACTAAGCGGATGTAACTTTCCGTGAAACGCGTCAATCATCTTGTGCCTTGTGATGTATCTTCCTTTGAACATGATATGACATGTATGTATGTCTTTTTGATCAATACATGCATCATCTTCGGAAGTAACTGTGGTGCTGTCTACTTGCTGTTTTGGATTTTCACGGATAAGGGCTCGCGGACCGGACGAGCACACAGCACTCTGAAGTTATCACATTCACCTGGAGCGGCTTTCTCCTCTTTGATGTTTTCAATTACATACCTTTGCAAAAATTTGAAGAGTTAAAGTTCTGTAATCAACCAAAATTATGTAAATTGCATAATTTTGCCTGCTGATTAAATGCTAGTTATTAGGAGGTTATACTATAGGTGGGACACAAACCCAGGTTATCAAGTTTTGAATGTAGGACAACATGCCAGTACACCACAGACCAGGCAACATTCATACATAGAAAATACAATTACTAATGTTGAATTCTTTTCATTTTATACAATAATGTATTGCATTTGAGGAATTAATACTATGGTAAACACCATGTACATGTGGCAGTTGACAGCTGAATATTAAAAAAAAAAAGACTGAAAAAAAATGCATAGGGTCCCCCCCAGGTCTATACCAGGCCCTTATCAGAGCATACAGCTTGGAGGTCAGGAAAAGGAAGGGACGTGCGAGCACCCCCCCTCCTGAACCATACCAGGCCACATGCCCTCAACATGGAGGGGTGCTTTGGGCTGGGGGGGCTCTGTGCCCCCCAGCCCAAAGCACCTTGCCCCCATGTTGATGGGGACAAGGGCCTCTTCCCGGCAACCCTGGGCTGTGGTTGTCGGGGTCTGCAGGCAGGGGCTTATCAGAATCCAGAAGCCCCCTTTAACAAAGGGTCCCCCAGATCCTGGCCCCCCTATGTGAATGAGTACCCATTTACACAAAAAAAATGTAAAAAACCCAAGCGACATGTTTTGTTCAATCGTTTATGTCAAAAATGTTCAAAAAGTGTTCCTTAACCACTTGCCGACCGTCAATCGGCAATTGACGGCGGCAAAGTGGCGCTGTAAGGCAAATCGCCGTCATATGACGGCGGGCGCCAGATCGCGCACAGTGAGCGCGCGCGCGCCGCCGGAGGCGCGCCCGCACGCTCACTGTGTCCGGGGAGGGCCAGGGAGCGGGTGCGGCGGCTTCGATTGCCGCCGGCCGGAGGCCGCCGCGCGCGCGCGAGTGACACGCGCTAGACCGCGGGCGGCAGTATACTGCCGCTAAACGGAATGTCGCGGTGAAACGGCGGCAGTTAACGGCTAACTGCCAGCCGTTCACCAATTCCTTGTGAAAAACTTGTAAAAACTGTATTTGCTAACTTGTTTTGTACAGCGAACCCAAAAAATGTAAAAAAAACACATTTACCCATGAGTAAGTGTATCCCCCCGGTCCTAGACCCCCTGGGAAACAATTTCCCCCGAAGACCTA
>BLSH010068481.1:164222-174228 GCA_018402905.1 Glandirana rugosa
CGGTTGTAGGACGGTTTTTACAAATTTAGTAACAAATCCTACTTATAACCCGTTTTTAAAACACCATCACTTACCAGGAATAATCACAACTCGCTTGGACTGACATTGCAAGCCCAGGCATGGCTTGAAAGCCCACAGGCACCGTGCCTGGGCCTGGGCCTGTAAAGTTTTTAGCAACAGCTTATAAAGAGGCTGGGTCACATGATGCACTGGCCAATCACAGCCATGCCATTAGTAGGCATGGCTGTGATGGCTTCTAAGGGCAAACCAGTGAAACGCTTGTTGATTGGCTGCCCTGCAGCTTCTCAACACGTGGAGTAAAATAGCAGAACCCCGGACCGAACCCGAACGATTTTTGAAATGTCCGGGTCCGGGTCCGTGCCACGGACACCCGAAAGTTCGGTACGGACCCGAACGTTACAGTCAGGTTCGCTCAACACTAATAAGGACCATTCACTACCACAAAATTTTTGCCCAATATTCATCCTAAACAATGATTTAAACATTTTTGGCAGGATGTTGGCAGATAGACTCTCTAAAGCTATTACCTCATTAGTACATATAGACGAATCAGTCTTCATTCCCAGCAGACAGATCTCAGACAACATCAGATTAGCAAGTAATATTATTCAAGATGCCAACCTTTTTTAAAAGTCCAGTTTGCCTTCTCACATTAGACATCCACACGGCTTTTGACAGTGCCAGCTGGGCATATTTAGAGCACGTCCTCCCTAAATTTGGTATCTCACAAAAATTTATTCATGGCTTCAACGCCCTATATCACAATCCCAAGACCAGAATAAAAATCCCAGGAAACAATTCTGATTTTTTTATTTTAAACAAAGGCACCAGACAGGGTTGCCCCCTATCTCCCCTACTTTTTGCTCTAGAAATTGAGCCCCTCACATGTGCCATTCGCAACAATACCAACATAAAAGGATATAAAAAAGTAATGTACAAATATAAAATTAGCTTGTATGCTGATGATGTTTTATTACTTTTACCAGACCCCCTTATTTCACTACCCAACCTCATTTCTGACCTTACATTTTTTAAAGATATATCAGGCCTTGGGGTGAACCTCACTAAATGCACGGCTTTACCCAGCAATATACCTCCAGAGCTGGTCCTAACACTACAAAAAAACGTCCAGTTTTCTTGGTGCTCTCACTCCTTTCGGTATCTGGGTATTCCAATTTCACCCCAATTTAAGTCCCTATATCAAGTAAATTACCCCAAACTTTTTTTCAAAAATAAAATCTTTATTAAAAATGTTGTCCTCCTACCACATTTCATTTTTGGGCAGAATATGCGCTATAAAAATGACGATACTACCAAAACTACTATACTTCTTTCGCTCACTTCCCATTAACATTCCCAAAGATGTACTAACCTCCTTACAAATTGTAATTAATAAATTCATCTGGGATGGGAAAAAACCTCGAAGTAGTAACTACACACTACATATGCATCAAAAGTGCTGGGGTCTAGGCCTTCCGAATATTTGGCTATATTTCTTGGCAGCAAGATGAAACCATCTGCCACAATGGTTCTATAGTCATGGCGATATCCCCTGGCTCACATTCGAATCATCCTCAATCTAGCCATATCACATTCAAGGTATTCCATGGATAAACACATTGCCCCCTAGAGTCCTTTATTCCCGAAACAGCATAGTAGCTCATCTTTATCACATTTGGTTTAGTTATAAAGACAGTTTTAATTTGGTTTCCCCCACGTCACCTCAGGCTTCATTTCTAGGAGACCCTTGCTTCACTTCTGAAGAAAGACGTAATTTTGATCTATGGTACAAACAGGGTCTTTACCGCCTTCAGACACTAACAATTAATGGGACATTTTTAGCATTTGGGGAATTACAAAATATTCACAATATTCCCCCTTCAGAATATAATAACTATTCTAGTATTAAAGAATTCTTTCATATATACTATAAACTTGAGCTCCTCTCTCCCAGTTCCACTTTTGAGCAAATATGTCTCAAATGTTCCGGAGACAAGGGTACGTTATCTCGTATACATAAAACCCTTATTGAATCCGCTTTCCACGAGAAAACCAGTCCTATGATCAATTGGGAAATGGATTTAAATTACTCCTTTACTCCGGAGGAATGGCTTAATATGTTTGATAATATGCGCAAATATAACCACTCCATCACCATGAGAGAATCACCTACTAGACTTCTGATTAGATGGTATATGACTCCAGCTAAATTAAATCAGTTCTATCCAGTACTATCCCCAAATTGTTTTAGAGGTTGCTGCTCACATGGCTCTATGCTTCAAACATTTTGGGATTGTGCATTAATCAAATCCATATGGCAACTTGCAAATACCAAAGCTTCCAATATAGTAGGCAAACAAATCTCCCTCACTCAACATACGGGCCTCTTATATGCTAATATTCCAGACATCCCAAAATCAGCAATGCATTTAATTCACTCTATGTGTAGTGCAATACACTGGATGATAGTGTTCAACTGGAAATCGTCCCTTTTGTCCTGGACACAGGTCCTTTCTAGAATGGAAATTATGAAGTTGATTGATCGCATACACCATACCTTACATGACTCCATGCACATATTCAATAAAAAGTGGAAAATCTGGGACTTCTCCCTGAGTGATTCTTCTACGTAGCAATATTGCTTAAGTTAATTCTTATACAACACATAGCTCATTTATATTTATCACTTTTGTGTTAACTCTTTTACTCAGACGGTGTAACACCCTTTCTCTCTAAAAATTTTGTTGTAGTATATACTCTTTCACTGTACCATTCTGCTGTATACCTACATGCTTTTTTTCTTGTGATTTTGATTTGTAATGCTATATTCCTTCCTAATAAAAAAGGTTGTAAACAAAAAAGACTCATAGCGTATCAAAACATTTCAGGGTATGCCACCATCGTAACCCCAAAGGCCTTACGTTTTGGGGCATAGAAAAAGTATCCAAGCATTGGCGAGGTGGGAATTTTATTAGGCAATTGAGTCACAGAGAGCCATTTTGTAAATATGAGACTCAAGTTATGGTTCCAGGGGGCCTGAACGTAGAGTTCGACCTTAATTGTTTTATACCTGATAAATAATAGTATTCAGGATCATTGTAAATTATGCCGTATATTATTCACATGAGCTTTTAGAACATGAGTTTTTGGATTATGATCGCATATTTTGTAAAATTTTTGACCATTTTTGTCTTGTATGATTTAGTTTTATTATTGTAAGAATATGACCGATGGATGACGTCACAAAGTTTTTCATTTCTTTATTAATAAGAATTGTTACTGTTGTTTTTATTTTATTTCTGTGAGTTGTAATGTCAATACTTCTCCACATGATGGCAGCACGCTGTCTATAGGGTTTTGAGCCAATATAATGTTACCCTGTGGGTTGTGATGCTCCCTTTCCCCACCTGATGGCAGTATATATTTTTTAGCATTTTGTCATATTTTAAAATGTATTTGAACTTTCTGATATTTTAAATACATGTTCTTGTTACTTTTTATTATTAGCAATTAGCATTTTGAATCATCCTGGGCTATGGTGTTATCCAGGATGTGATGCTCTGGCGATAGGTGACGGCTTCTGGTCAATAAGGGGCGTGTCCCGCCTATCTCCGGTTGCTATGCGCTTGAGTATTTAAAGGGTGACGCACTACGAGGCTCCGATTCTGCTGATAAAGTTCCGGTGGGAAAGTAACATGTACGGAAGGAGGAGAAGCGAGTAGTGACATCATCAGCGGCCATGTTCATGTGACTAGGACGCTAGTCGAATTGTGATTACGCCAGCACTCGGCATAGAGTGCTTTTACATGTGAGTGAGTTATCTTTTATCAACTTTTAAATAAAATTACCATACGGAGATCATTAGATCTATCCCCCCCCCCTCTTCTTTTATATGCACGGCTGTCTGTTGGTGGAATTTGCATCGGAGATTTAACAAGTGGAGGGGCTCCAGAGTTTACTTACAGGTAGAGTTGAGCGGACACCTGGATATTCGGGTTCGGCGGGACCGGCCAAACTTCACAAAAAAGTTTGGTACCGAACTTTACCCCGGACCCTGAACCCGACTTTTCGGCACAAAAATGGCTGTAAAAAAGTCCTGGCAAATGCTGGAGGGCTGCAAAAGGAAGTAATATGGGGGTAAGCGTAGGACAAGTGCCCTATAAAAAAATGGGGATAGGGAAAATCACTTAAAATCAAATAAAAAAATAAAAATGGGAAGGGGGGATGAATGTGGAGTAGGAGCCTAGAGGTTGACTAGGCCATGACCGTGGCAGTGTAGGTGATGATTTTAGAACAATAATCTGTCCCTTACAGCAACAGCAGGAACCTGACCCTATAGGAGTAGGCGATGATTTTAGAACAATAATCTGTCCCTTACAGCAACAGCAGGAACCTGACCCTATAGGAGTAGGCGATGATTTTAGGACAATAATCTGTCCCTTAGAGCAACAGCAGGAACCTGACCCTATAGGAGTAGGCGATGATTTTAGAACAAAAATCTGTCCCTTACAGCAACAGCAGGAACCTGACCCCATAGAACTAGGAGATGATTATAGAACAATAATCTGTCCCTCAAAGCAGTAGACTCTACCTAGTCCAAAATCAGATCGTTCTGTAATGCAGGATGAGATCTGAAATCTGCCCCTCAAAGCAGTAGTAGTAATCTCTACCTAGTCCACAATCAGATCGTTCTGTAATGCAGGATGAGATGTTATTAATATCTGTCCCTCACAGCGCCGGCAGCATCCTCTCCCTAGACTAGCCTGAGAGCATGTAACATGCAACACTACGTGACTCCAGCTTATACAGAGGCTGGGTCACATGATACACTGGCCAATCACAGCCATGCCATTAGTAGGCATGGCTGTGATGGCTTCTAAGGGCAAACCAGTGAAACGCTTGTTGATTGGCTGCCCTGCAGCTATTCAACATGCGTGATCAAATACCCGAACCCAAACTTTTTTCAAATGTCCGGGTTCGGGTCCGGGTCACAGACACCCCAAAGTTCGGTACGGACCCGAACTTTACAGTTCGGGTTCGCTCAACTCTATTTATAGGCTATGTGACCCTTTTGAGGTGGAATGTATGAGGTGAGAGGCCAATTCTGGTGGTGGCTCAGCTTGCAACATCTTTTGCACGGTGTGAAGATAGCATACACCCTTATCACTGTGGTTGCTCTTTCTGTTTTTTGGACTGTTTTATGGACTTTTTCACTTATTCTTATTATCTGTTAGTTATCTGGCGCTACACTGTTTATTATTTGATTGTTCATAAGGTGGAGAGAATACCTTTTATTGTTTAGCAGCCTGCATCATTATTATTTGTCTGATTATTGATTAGCGCTGAATGTTTATATATTTTAATATAATATATATTATAGGTTTTAACCCCTGATCGCCTGGCGGTGACATCAGTTAGCTTTTAGCAAGCATTAGATCAGCGTAAACACCAGGCAGGGCCAGTAAGGTACTCTGACATGCATACACACACATTAGATAGGTGTTAGATGCTATTGCAATTTCTGATCAGATCTATATTAGCGCCCCACTAGATTAGTGTTCTAAAAAATGCGACGTTAGCGGGATCAGCCCAGATAACTGCTAGCACCTGCATTTAGCCCCTTCACCCAGCCCAGCCCACCCAAGTGCAGGATCAATAGATCGCTGACACTTACCAAACACAGAACACATATCTGCATCATTCGCAGAGATCACGCCCGATCCCTGCAAAATCTGACAGTGATTTTGGTAGCGACTTGAAATAGGCTCTAACAACCAGGTGTGCTTTTTTGCCTGTGAGTCACACAACATGTCCAAACATGTCAAATCCGAGGTACACTAGTGAAGAGGCCTATGTGTTTTTGAGCATGACAGATGAGAGCGTAGACAACAGTGGCTCCATGACAGATAGCTCTGATGACTAAGTGGTCCCTGCTAAGGTCAGGTGTACCAGATCCTGTTCTGCTGTCGCTGAGGTGCATGAACCGCAGAGCTCTCGTATGGAGCAGAGAACCAGTACTAGCGCCGCTACTCCTTCTGGTGAGCTGGCAAGCACCATCGGCCTAGTACATCCTGGTCATACAACCAGCACTGCAGTAGCACTTGGTGATGTGGCAAGTCCCATAAGTGCAGTTCAAACTGGTGTGGCTAGCACAAGTAGTGTCCCACAGCCACGAAGAAGACAAAGACAGGCCCGCAGAGCCCATAGTGCCCTTCTTGCTACGCTTGCAAACCCTGATTGGCAACCCTCCACTGATGCAGTGCCCGTACTTCCCATATTCACTGGCCAATCATGGTGAATACAGTTGACTTTTAGGGCCATTGATTTTTATTCACTGTTTTTCACCGAAGATCTCTATAAATCTATTGTGGACCAAAGCAATTTATATGCTGGTCAATACATCAGCACTAATCCCCATTTGTCACTTGCCAGAGATTGGAAACCAATTGCGGTTCCAAATTTAAGATCTTTCTGGGCCTTACCCTCAACATGGGCATACATAAGGAACCTGAACTGCGGTTATATTGGTCCACTGACTCAATTCATCGTATGTATGTCTTCTCTGCTTGCATGGCTAGGACACGACACGAGTAGATCCTGCGGTTCATGCATTTCAATGACAATGAACTCTGTCGTCCATGTAGGGACCCTGAATATGTTTAAAATTTGGCCCCTCATAAACCATTTCAATCAGCAGTTCACAGCACTTTTTATTCCCAACCAAATTGTGTGCGTGGACAAGTCCCTGATTAAATTTGCTGGCCGTCTTGCTTTCAAACAGTACATCCCCAGCAAGCATTCCAGATACGGGGTTAAGATGTGGGCCACAGACTATACATGTAGGTTTATGGTTTATGAGGGCAAAGATAGTCACGTAGAGCCAAAAGGATGCCCAGACTACATGGGGAGTGCTGGCAAAATTGTGTGGAGCTTGGTGTCACACTTATCCGGAAAGGGGTACCATTTGTACGTGGACAATTACTACACAAGCGTGCCACTTTTTAGTCACTTGTTTGATCACCAAATTGGCACATATGGCACTGTGCGATCCAATCGCCGGGGCTTACCCCAACGGCTGGTAGAATCCCGACTTAGTCGGGGGGAGAGAGCCTGCCTGAGATGTAGTAATTTGCTTGTGGTGAAGTGGAGGGATAAAAATAATGTTTTCCTTCTTTTTCTCCATTTACGCAGACACAGCTGTCCAAATTAGAACGGCGACTGGTGTTGTGGAGAAACCCCACTGCGAATATAACCAAAATATGTGAGGGGTGGACCTCAATGACCAGTTATTGGTACCGTACTTAATTGCCCTTAAGTCCAGATGCTGGTACAAAAAGGTGTGTTTACTTATTCCAATTGGCTATGCTGAACGCTTATGTGCTGTACAAAGCGTCAGGATGGACTGGACCTCTCCTTCAATTCCAGGAAGAGATCATCAGCGCCCTTCTGTATCCACATGGTTCTGCACCCAATGTTCCCAATCCAAATGCAGTAGGCCGGCTGCATTTTCCACATGCCATCCTTGGTACCCCTACCTCCCAAACCCCCCAAAAAAGATATTGTATCTGCCGACGACGCTGATGCAGGCGTGACACCCGTTATTATTGCCCCTCCTGTTTTGACCAGCCTGGTCTCTCCATCTGTGACTTTTTCGAGCACTTCCATACACTAATTGAGTATTAGCGTAGGGAACAGCACTACACAGGAATAGGGCACATGTTCACAGGGTCTCCAAAGATGGCACCGCTTTTTTAGAGACCCTAACCTTTACTGTTCTAAAAAAAAAGCATACCAAAAAACAAAAACATTTTTTTAAAGTTATAAAAACCAAGAAAAAAATAATTATAAAAGCCAAAAACAGTTGTACGTTTCTTGTTTTTCTATCTCTATTTTCTCTATTCTCTTTCTATTGCTCTCTCTATTGTTTTTTATGCATACCTGTAATGTTTTGTTGCTGTTTATTATCATTTTTTTTTTTTTGCAGGTATGTAATGTTTTATAATGTTTTCATGTAACATTTAATTATTTTTTTCTTCTTAGCGGGAATGTTATTTTTTTATGTTACTGTGTTTTATTAATCTTTATTTGGTTTTCAGGTACCTCAGCTGCAGTGCTGTTTTATTCAGGGTGACAGCAACAGCATTTGCTCCCACCATATATAAAGCAGTGACCCCAGCGCTGTTGGACTTGATTTCACCACCACATTTAAAAAAAGAGCATATATATCGGAACATAGGTGCAGGGGTGGAAATTGGGGCGGATTGCCCCTATGCGCCGGTATATATTTTTAAAAGGGGGCTATGCCCACTATTAGAAGTGGGTGGATGAAGGGAGGTTTTCTAATGGTGGGCATATCCACCGATTGATGATTTTTTTTCATTTAACCCACAGGCTGCATGAAAAAAAAGAACATTACAACATATGCCCAACAAGGACCAGCGACACATTAGTATGTTATACTGGAATGATGCCTGCAGGTATAGGTATCATCAAGGTAATGTTCTTTTCAGCTGGCTGTCAGCTTTCATGTAAAAGCAAACCTAGTGGCTGATTAGCTGCTAGACTGCTTTTACAAGCAGTGGGAGGGAACCCCCCCCCTCCAGCCATCTTAAATGGTTTTCTCTGGCTCTCCTGTCCCACCGGGGAACCCAAGAATGCAGTCAGTGGTTCCAACAGCTGACCATAGTGCTGATTGAAGACTAGAATGGCTCCAATCATCTCCATGGCCTAAGATACCAGAGGCTATGAGCATTTCATGACTTTGGTTTCACCGGATATAAACCGTGCCATTGGGAAATTGGGGAAGCATCTTACCACACCGATTTTGGTGTGGTCAGATGCTTTAAGGGCTGAGGAGAGGTCTAGAGTCTAATAGACCCCAAATTTTTAAAAAATAAATAAATATGCAACACTACCTATTTTTATCATAGAGGATATTTACATTTCCCATTATAACAATAAAAATAATAGAAAAAAAAGATGAAAGGGACAGTGTAAAAATAAAATAAAAAGCAAAATGAATAATTAAAAAAAAAAAAAGCACCCCTGTCCCCCTGTGCACGTGCGCAAAGGTAAAAGCAAGTGTCGGTCTCGTGTCATATGTAAACAGTAATTGCACCATGCATGTGAGGTATCACTGCGAATGTCAGATCAAGGGCAGTAATTCTTTTTTTTTCTTCCAAAGAGCTTTATTAAGTTTACCAACAAAGGCAAGTATAACAGATACGAAGTAACAGATGTCAGTTTATCACTTACAATATAAGTAATCAGATAGCATAATGTATGTCTCACATTCCACCATATTCGTACATCTGCTGAGTATTATACTCTTGCTGATCTGAGAGTTTTCCTTGTGGCATAGGAATTACGTTCTCAAACCTAGGAAGGTGTATGTAGGCATTGCCACGGCCAGCGTGGTCAAGGGGGGCAATCTCCCAGGGGGATCTACCTAGGCAAGGGTGTTATTAGAGGTATATCACAGGGGGAGGTAAGGTGAGAGGGGCAGGGGGGAGGGAGCTGGACTAGGGTTGGGGGGGCGTTTCAACAGGGGGGGACTTCTATTGAGAGGGGGGATAAGCGTAGGGTCTCCATTAAGGACACCTTCTGTCAGATAATGAGTGAGGACAACTTTGCGGGGGGGTTGGGATCAGGTCGAGGGAGGGGGGACGGGGAGAGTGGAATGGAGGGGGACACTATATGGAGATTATTGTGGGAACGGATCCATCTAGGGGGACCCTCTAACGGGGGGAACTGGTGCGACCGGCACCGTTACGGATGTATGTGGAAGGATCCAAACTCTTGCATTAAGGATACGGTGTTCCTTTTGAGAGTCTAGTCGTTCTCATATTATGAGTCGTCTACATGCTTATACCACCTTACACTCTGTATGTAATACGATAGACTAATGAATATAACATTCACTATTTGACTGTAGACAATGAAGCATAGACAATATGAACGGAAACAACCATTTGAATTATTTCGA
>BLSH010068481.1:189916-205142 GCA_018402905.1 Glandirana rugosa
GCAACTCAAAGCAGCGGTATGTGAAATCTCTAATTTCTGCTATCTGTCCTCAGAGCAACAGCACAGACAGCAGTAGTAAAGTAATCTATCTCAGGATGCAGGATCAGGTCTTAAAATGGCTAAAATCTGTCCCTCACGCCGTCAGCTACCTTTCCCTATACTAACCCAAGGAGCATGTGACTGCAGCACTGTGACTCCAGCTTATAAAGAGGCTGGGTCACATGATGCACCGGCCAATCACAGCCATGCCATTAGTAGGCATGGCTGTGATGGCTTCTAAGGGCAAACCAGTGAAACGCTTGTTGATTGGCTGCCCTGCAGCTTCTCAACACGTGGAGTAAAATAGCAGAACCCCGGACCGAACCCGAACGATTTTTGAAATGTCCGGGTCCGGGTCCGTGCCACGGACACCCTAAAGTTCGGTACGGACCCGAACGTTACAGTCCGGGTTCGCTCAACACTATCGACGTCCTCCCATGAATGTGCTTCCTGCGCGCCCCCTAGGGCGTGCACATGGGAATATCCGTGACCGTCGGGTCCAAGGGACCGGTGCATCACGGATCGCGGTGAATGGGCACTGTGAGCGGCCTTTTACCATGTGATCGCGCGATCGCATGTAAACAAGCCGGCGCTTACGCCGGCTTTTCTCTCTCCTGCATTGGTGCATTGTGAGAGGAGAGAGGGGGGAGAGAGGACATGCTGCAGCACTGTGGGTGATGTGTAATGATAGTATGCACCCCCACCATCCATCCACCACCCACCCAGCCATCATCACCCCATCCATTCACCACCCACCCAGCCATCCTCACCCCATCCATCCTCCACCCACCCAGCCATCCTCACCCCATCCATCCACCACCCACCCAGCCATCCTCACCCCATCCATCCATCCACCACCCACCCAGCCAGCCTCACCTCATCCATCCACCACCCACCCAGCCATCCTCACCCCATCCATCCATCACCCACCCACCCATCCTCACCCCATCCATGCTCAGCCACCCATCCTCACCCATCCATCCATTTATGCTCACCCATCCAGCCATTCTCACACAGCCATATTCACCCATCCAGCCATGCATGCTCATCCATGCTCACCCAGCCATCCATTCATGCTCACCCACCCAGCCGTGCTCACCCATCCATCCATCCATGCTCACCCACCCAGCCATGCTCACCCATCCATCCATCCATGCTCACCCATCCATTCATGCTCACCCATCCATCCACCCATGCTCACCCACCCAGCCGTGCTCACCGAGCCATCCATCCTTGCTCACCCACCCAGCTGTGCTCACCCATCCATCCATCCATGCTTACCCAGCCATCCATCCATGCTCACCCACCCAGCCATGCTCACCCATCCATCCATGCTCACCCATCCATCTGTGCTCACCCACCCATCCGTGCTCAGTGATCCCCATCCGTGCTCAGTCATCCCCATCTGTGGCTCATCCATCCCCATCCATGGCTCATTTGTGCCTCATTCATGCTCATCCATACCACATCAGTTCTCATCCGTGACACATCCATGCCCCTACAGTGCCCATCTGTGCCACTACACTGCCCATCTGTGCCACTACAGTGCCCATCCGTGCCACTACAGTGCCCATCCGTGCCACTACACTGCTCATCCCTGCCACTACCCTGCCCATCTGTGCCACTACAGTGCCTATCCAGGCCACCACAGTGCCTCACAATAGTGTAAAAGGTAGTCAAATTAGATTTGAAATGTATGCCCCTAGAACATCTGACAGTGCTCCCTGCATGTTGGGCCTCTGTATGTGGTCAGGCTGTGTAAAAGTGTCACACATGTGGTATTGCCATACTTGGGAGGAGTAGCAGAATATATTTTGGTTTGTCATTTTTGCTAGGTACATGCTGTGTGTTAGAAATATTGTATAAATGGACACCTTTTTGTAAAAAAAAATGTGTTTTCATTTTCTTTCCACATTTTCCAAAAACTTGTGGAAAAAATGACATGTTCAAAAGACTCATTATGCCTCCTAGAATATATGTTGGGGTGTTTGCTTTCCAAAATGGGGTCAGTTTTTGGGTGTTTCCATTGTCCTGGTGCTCCAGGACCTTCAAAAGTGCAAGACGTAGCCAAGAAATTATGTGTGTACTTTATGCTCCTAGAACGCCTGATGGTGCTTCCTACATGTTGGGCCCCTGTATGTGGCCAGGCTGTGTAAAAGACACACATGTGGTATTGCCATACTCAGGAGGAGTAGTAGAATGTGTTTTGGGGTGTAATTTGTGGTATGCATATGCTGGGTGTGAGAAATAACCCGTTAACATATGACAATTTTGTGAAAAAAAAATCTTAATTTTGCAAAGAATTGTGGGAAAAAATTACAACTTCAGAAAATTCACCATAACTCTTACTAAATGCCTTGGAATGTCTACTTTCCAAGAAGGGGTAATTTGGGGGGTATTTATACTTTCCTGGCTTGTTAGGGTCTCAAGAAATGACATAGGCCGTCCGTACATCAGGTGTGATCAATATTCAGTGATTGGCACAATAGCTTGCAGACTCTATAACTTACACAAGCACGAAATAATATACACTAATTTGTTAGTTTTTTTACCAAAGGTATGTAGCAGTATAAATTTTGGCCAAAATTTATGAAGAAAAATTACTAATTTGCTAAATTTTATAACAGAAACAAAGAAAAATTCATTTTTTTACAAAATTTTCGGTCTTTTTTTAATAATAGCGGAAAAAAAAAAAAACCCAGCGGTGATTAAATACCACCAAAGGAAATCTCTATTTGTGTGAAAAAAGGACGCAAATTTCATATGGGTACAATGTTGCATGACTGAGTAATTGTCATTCAAAATGTGAGAGCACTGAAAGCTGAAAATTGGTCTGGTTGTTAAGGGGTTTAAATGCCCAGCGGTCAAGTGGTTAATTTAAACAAAAAATACAAAATATTGACAAAAACATAAACACATATCAAAAGGGATATTGAAAATACAAAAATAATACAAAAATGGATACAAAGGTTGTCTCAGACACAGTGCTATGGTAAACACTACAATATATCAATATATATATATATATTGTGACTAGAGTTGAGCGGACACCTGAATGTTCGGGTTTCGACTGATTCGGCCGAACTTCGCGGAAAAGTTTGGGTTCGGTACCGAACTTGACCCGAACTTGACCCCGGACCCTGAAACCCATTGAAATCAATGGTGACCCGAACTTTTGGGCACAAAAATGGCTGTAAAAAAGTCCTGGAAAGGGCTAGAGGCCTGCAAAAGGAAGCAAAATGGGGTTACGAGTAGGACAAGTGCCCTGCAAACAAATGTGGATAGGGAAATAACTTAAAATCACATAAAAAAAAAAAATGGGAGGAGGGGGAGGTGGATGTGGAGTAGGAGCCTAGAGATTGACTAGGCCGTGACCGTGGCAGTGTAGGTGGAAGTGGCGGTGGAAGAGAAGGAGGAGGAGGTAGCCAACACTGTTTTTTGTTTGTTTGTTTTTTGTTTCTAATTGGGGTAGCCCCCAAAATATTGAGACATATTAAAAAAAAACAAGTACGGTATACCAATGGCTGTGTAAGGCCGGTCTAAATGTCTATTCTGCACAAGGTACAGACAAGTCTTGTGGGATCCATGCCTGGTTCATTTTAATAAACGTTAGCTTGTCCACGTTGGATGTGCACAGGCGGCTGCGCATGTCTGTGATAACGCCCCCTGCCGTGCTAAACACACGCCTCCTGCTAAGACGTTGCCTATCAGCTGGTGGTGCTGTTTGTTGTGACATGCTGCTGACAAAGCTTTTCCACATTTTGGTCATGCTAACCCTGCCTTCTGAGCTGCTGGCAGTGCCACAGCTGCGTTGGTGACCTCTTTCTCCTCCTTCGCCTTGGGCTTCCACTGAGCCCATCTTCCTATCAAGCTCCAGTGAGGGAATTAAGGACGACATGTTGTCCTTGTAACGGGGATCCAGCAGGGTGGCCACCCAGTAATCAGCACAAGTTAAAATTTTTTAGCAACTCGGCTGTCGTTGAGCAGGCACTACAGCATGTAGTCGCTCATGTGTGCCAGGCTGCCCAGAGGCAAAGGCAAGCTGTATCATCTGTGTCCTCCATATCCCCCCAGCCATGCTCCAGTGATGCCCACGAGCTGCGTTGGGTGCCACCCTGCTGTGCACACGGTTCCTCCTCCTCCTCATCATCTTCCTCGTCCTCCTCATCCTCCAGAACTGTGCCCTGGCTTGAAATGTTTTTACCTGGCCTATGCTGGTGCAGGAACCCACCCTCCAAGCCACTTGTGAATGACTGGCCTGATAACCGTGGAAATTACCCCTCTTCCTCCTCCTCTTCCTCCTGTGCCACATCCTCTTCCATCATCGCCCGAAGTGTTTTTTCAAGGAGACATAGAAGTGGGATAGTAACACTGAGAACAGTGTCATAGGCACTGGCCATGTTGGTGGAGTACTCGAAACACCGCAATATGGTACACAGGTCTCGCATGGAGGCCCACTCGTTGGTGATGAAGAGGTACTGTTCCGCAGAGTGGCTGACCCGCGCGTGCTGCAGCTGAAAATCCATTATTGCCTGCTGCTGCTCGCACAGTCTCTCCAGCATGTGCAAGGTGGAGTTCCACCTTGTGGGCAAGTCGCATAGGAGGCGGTGAGCGGGAAGGCCGAAGTTCCGCTGCAGCGCAGACAGGCGAGCAGCAGCAGGGTGAGAACGCCGAAAGCGCACACAGATGGCCCTCACTTTCTGCAGCAGCTCTGACATAGATAGTTTTTTAAAAATTTCTGCACCACCAAATTCAGCAAATGCGCCAGGCAAGGGATGTGCGTCAAACCGGCTAGGCCCAGAGCTGCTACGAGATTTCGCCCATTATCGCACACCACCAGGCCAGGCTTGAGGCTCAGTGGCAACAACCACTGATCGGTCTGTTGTTCAATGCCCGTCCACAGCTGCTGCGCAGTGTGGGGTTTATCCCTTAAACATATTAGTTTTAAAACAGCCTGCTGTCGTTTCCCGCTGGATGTACTGAAGTTGGTGGTGAAGGTGTTACGCTGAGCGGATGAGGAGGTGGTAGAGGAGGAGGAGGAAGCACAGTAGGAGGAGGAGGCAACAGGAGGCAAAGAGAAATGCCCTGCAATCCTCGGTGGTGGAAGGATATGCGCAAAATGACTAGCCGCCTCAGGCCCGACCGCCACTACATTTGCCCAGTGTGCAGTTAGCGAGATATATTGTCCCTGCCCGTGCTTACTGGTCCATGTATCAGTGGTTATGTGGACCTTGCCACAGATGGCGTTGCGCAGTGCACACTTGATCTCGTCCCCGACTTGTTTGTGCAGGGAAGGGATGGCTTGCCTGGAAAAGTAGTGGCGGCTGGGAACCACGTACTGTGGGACAGCCACCGCCATCAGGATTTTAAAACTGTCCGTGTCCACCAGACGGAATGACAGCATTTCAAAGGCCAGGAATTTTGAAATGCTGGCATTCAGGGCCAAATATTGTGGGTGGGTGGGGGGTACTTCCTCTTTCTCTTCAGTGTTTGGGAGATGGACAGCTGTAAGCTTCCATGGGACCATGTGGAAATGCTTGGGGACGGTGGCTTTGCTGTCACATCATCTGTTTGCTGGGTGGCAGGTGGAGGAAGAGACCGAGGCAGCAGCAGAAGAGGAAGCAGGAGGAGACCGAGACCTTTCTTGGATTATGAGGTACTTATTCCACTGCAGCTCATGCTTTGAATTTAGATGCCTGGTCATGCACGTTGTGCTCAGGTTTAGAAGATTTATGCCTCGCTTCAGGCTCTCATTGCACAGTGTGCAAACCACTCGTGTCTTGTCGTCAGCACCTTGTCCTAAGAACTGCCACCCCGGGAACGCCTTTGAGCTGCCTTTAGTGTGCTAGGTCCCTGGGTGTGGTGGGTAGTAGGAGGCATACTCTCTAGGGGACGCTCGCTCCGCTTTTGCAACCTGCTTCCTCTTTTGCTGTGCTGGTGCCTCAGTGCGACCACCACCTCTTCCTCCAAGCTGCACACGTCACTCGCATGACCTTCATTCCATGTGGGGTCTAGGACCTCATCATCCTCCTCCACATCATCTTCCACCCACCCTTCACCACTGCCCTCCTTGTCAGTCTGCACACTGTGGAAAGCCGCAGCAGTTGGCACCTGTGTTTCGTCATCATCAGAGACGTGCTGTGCTGGTGTTTCCATGTCCTCATCCTGCAACAGAAGTGGTTGGGCATTGGTGCACTCAATGTCTTCCACTTCTGGGGCAGGGCTATGTGGATGGCCCACGGAAAACACACCAGGAGAGTCATCAAAAAGCATAAGAGACTGTTGCATGACTTATGGCTCAGACTGCTTGACTGATTTACAAGGTGCTGAGGTGAAAGACAGATGGCCATGGGGTTCATGTGCCAACTCTGAGCTTTCCTCAAGGGACTGGGTGGGAAACAATGTGAAGGAACTGGAGGCATTGTCAGTCACCCAATCTACTAGCGCCTGTATTTGTTCTGGCCTCACCATTCATTGAGTGGCATTCGGGCCTACCATATAACGTTGAAGGTTCTGTCGGCTACTCGACCTCAAGAAGGTGTTTCACTTGTGCGTGTAGTTGGCACAAATCGACCACGTCCTCTCCTTGCAACAGAAACTTCACCAACACCAGCAGCACCACGACCACGACCAAGTCCCTTATTTGACGCACTCCTTATTCTGGCCACAAATGTACTATGTAGCACTATTTATTAATCCAAAAAAAAAAAGAATAAATTCTTCTTTTTTTTTGGAAAACAGCAACGTAGACGCACTTTTTATTTATCTCCCTACACCAGTATGAAATGATTTTAGAACAATAATCTGTCCATCACAGGAGCAGCAGGAACCTCTTCCTGTAGCACTATGATGAGATGATTTTAAAACAATAATCTGTCCCTCACAGGAGCAGCAGGAACCTCTTCTAGGAGATGATTTTAGAACAATAATCTGTCCCTCGCAGCACCAGCAGGAACCTCTCCCTCTAGCAGTATGTGATGATTTTAGGATAATAATCTTTCCCTCACAGCACCAGCAGGAACCTCTCCCTATAGCACTAGGAGATGATTTTAGAACAATAATCTGTCCCTCACAGCACCAGCAGGAACCTCTCCCTCTAGCAGTATGTGATGATTTTAGAACAATAATCTGTCCCTCACAGCACCAGCAAGAACCTCTCCCGATAGCAGTAAGAGATGATTTTAGAACAATAATCTGTCCCTCACAGCACCAGCAGGAACCTCTCCCTCTAGCAGTATGTGATGATTTTAGAACAATAATCTGTCCCTCACAGCACCAGCAGGAATCTCTCCCTCTAGCTGTATGTGATGTTTTTAGAACAATAATCTGTCCCTCACAGCACCAGCAGGAACCTCCCCCTCTAGCAGTATGTGATGCTTTTAGAATAATCTGTCCCTCACAGCACCAGCAGGAACCTCTTCTAGGAGATGATTTTAGAACAATAATCTGTCCCTCACAGCACCAGCAGGAACCTTTTCTCTAGCAGTATGTGATGACTTTAGAACAATAATCTGTCCCTCACAGCACCAGCAGGAACATCTCCCTCTAGCAGTAAGTGATGATTTTAGAACAATAATCTGTCCCTCACAGGAGCAGCAGGAATCTCTCCCTCTAGCAGTATGTGATGATTTTAAAACAAGAATCTGTCCCTCACAGCACCAGCAGGAACCTCTCCCTATAGTACCAGGAGATGATTTTAGAACAATAATCTGTCCCTCACAGCACCAGCAGGAACCTCTCCCTATAGCAGTAGAAGATGATTTTAGAACAATAATCGGTCCCTCACAGCACCAGCAGGAACCTCTCCCTATAGCATTAGGAGATGATTTTAGAACAATAATCTGTCCCTCACAGCACCAGCAGGAACCTCTCCCTCTAGCAGTATGTGATGATTTTAGAACAATAATCTGTCCCTCACAGCACCAGCAGGAAAATCTCCCTCTAGCAGTATGTGATAATTTTAGAACAATAATCTGTCCCTCACAGGAGCAGCAGGAAGCTTTCCCTCTAGCAGTAGGAGAGATTTTAGAACAATAATCTGTCCCTCACAGCAACAGCAGGAACCTCTCCCTCTAGCAGTACAAGATGATTTTAGAACAATAATCTGTCCCTCAAGGCACCAGCAAGAACCTCTCCCTATAGCACTAGGAGATGATTTTAGAACAATAATCTGTCCCTCACAGCACCAGCAGGAACCTCTCCCTCTAGCAGCAGGAGATGATTTTAGAACACTAATCTGTCCCTTACAGCACCAGCAGGAACTTCTCCCTATAATAGTAGTAGATGATTTTAGAACACTAATCTGTCCCTCACAGGAGCAGCAGGAACCTCTCCCTCTAGCAGTATGTGATGATTTTAGAACAATAATCTGTCCCTCACAGCACCAACAGGAACCTCTTCCTATAGCACTAGGAAATGATTTTAGAACAATAATCTGTCCCTCACAGCACCAACAGGAACCTCTTCCTATAGCACTAGGAAATGATTTTAGAACAATAATCTGTCCCTCACAGCACCAGCAGGAACCTCTTCCTATAGCACTAGGAGATGATTTTAGAACAATAATATGTACCTCACAGCACCAGCAGGAACCTCTCCCTCTAGCAGTATGTGATGCTTTTAGAACAATAATCTGTCCCTCACAGCACCAGCAGGAACCTCTTCCTATAGCACTAGGAGATGACTTTAGAGCAATAATCTGTACCTCACAGCACCAGCAGGAACCTCTCCCTATAGCACTAGGAGATGATTTTAGAACAATAATCTGTCCCTCACAGCACCAGCAGGAACCTTTTCCTATAGCAGTAGGAGATAATTTAAAAAAAATAATCTGTCCCTCACAGCACCAGCAGGAACCTCTCCCTATAGCACTAGGAGATGATTTTAGAACAATAATCTTTCCCTCACAGCACCAACAGGAACCTCTCCCTCACAGCACAAGCAGGAACCTCTCCCTATAGCTGTAGGAGATGATTTTAGAACAACAATCTGTCCCTCACAGCACCAGCAGGAACCTATCCCTATAGCACTAGGAGATGATTTTAGAACAATTATCTGTCCCTCACAGCACCAGCAGGAACCTCTCCCTATAGCACTAGGAGATGATTTTAGAACAATAATCTGTCCCTCACTGCACTAGTAAACTGTACCTAGTCCAGTATCAGATGGTTTTAGAACGCTAAGCTTTCCCCTCACAGCACCACAAGGAACCTTTCTCTAATACAGGATGAGATGATATTAGATCAGTAATCTGTCCCTCACAGCACTAGTAAACTGTACCTAGTCCAGTATCAGATTGTTTTTGAACAATAAGCTTTCCCCTCACAGCACCACCAGGAACCTGTCTGTAATGCAGGATGAGATGATATTAGATCGGTAATCTGTCCCTCACAGCACTAGTAAACTCTACCTAGTCCAGTTTTAGATGGTTTTAGAACGCTAAGCTTTCCCCTGACAGCACCGCCAGGAATCTGTCTGTAATGCAGGATGAGATCATATTAGATCGGTAATCTGTCCCTCACAACACCGGCAGCATGCTCTCCCTACACTAGCCTGAGACAATTTCATATAGAGGCTGGGTCACATGATGCACTAATCTAACAAAACAAATTTATGTAAATAACGAATCGAAACAAAGCAAAAAAATTTTTTTCGCTATGCACATGTCTAGTACCAGCGCTGCCACATCACACCCAAGTACCAGCACAGGAACTTTAAATCCCCCAACTAACTGGAATGTCATTTCCTCCAAGAGCTACTACAGTTGAGGTTCAAAGAAGATGAGGTCCAATTGAAAATCCAACATGTGTCCAAGATTACAATCTCTACATGGAGGTGTGGATGTCAGCGACCAAATGCTTCAGCCCTATTTGGTAATAAGGAGTACAGATGGTTAAACGGTTTGGCCCGAGCATAAGTTAGGGGCGAACTTTTGCTGTTTGGTCTTTTGGCGAGCATCCGAACAAACGGGTAGTTCGACCATTTGTTTGCCTTCCCACGAACCGACCACAATGCATTGCTGCACTAAACAATGCATTGCAAGCCCTGATTGGCTGAAGCAGTGAAAGCTTCAGCCAATCAAGGCACAAAGCACTGTCAGAGTCATGATTGGACACTGTCATCATGACTTTATCCAATCATGGCTCATTCCCGCCCCACAGTATAACAGTATTCTTTCAATGGCAGCCATTTTCAGTGTGATTTCGGCTGGAGAGAGATAGAACAGGGTTCTGGTCAGTGCTATTAGTTAGTTAGTGTGCTATACTGTGCTATTGTGCTTCAATGGTCAGTGTAGAATATTAGTTTCATGTCAGTCTAGGGATAGTGTGAGTGTAGTGAGGAAGACCATCATTCAGCTTTGCATAGCGTGCAGCTAGAGTAGGGACAGCTCAGATAGTTTCACTGTAGTTTAGTGAGACCATGTCATTCATACATACATTCGTGTATATGTAGAGTTGGGACAGCTCAGATAGTTTCAGTGTAGTGTAGTGTAGTGACACCATGTCATTAATCTTTACATTAGTGTATAGCTAGAGTAGGAACAGTTCAGATATCGTCAGTGTAGTGACAGTTGAACACAGTATATTTGATTGCAAGTTTAACGCCATACATTTCTGTGTGCGTTACTGCAAGTTTAATGCCATTTACTTCAGTGTGCGTAGCTGCCAGTTTAACACAATATAGTTCTGTGTGCGTTTCTGCCAGTTTAACGCCATTTAATTCTGTGTGCATTACTGCCAGTTTAATGCCATATAGTTCTGTGTGCGTTACTGCCAGTTTAATGCCATATAGTTTTGTGCGTTACTGCAAGTTTAACGCCATTTACTTGTGTGGGCGTTACTGCAAGTTTAATGCCATTTACTTCTGTGTGCGTTACTGCCAGTTTAACGCCATATAGTTCTGTGTGCATTACTGCCAGTTTAATGCCATATAGTTCTGTGTGCGTTACAGCCAGTTAAATGCCATATAGTTTTGTGTGTTACTGCAATTTTAACGCCATTTACTTTTGTGTGAGTTACTGCAAGTTTAATGCCATTTACTTCTGTGTGCGTTACTGCCAGTTTAATGCCATATAGTTCTGTGTGCGTTACTGCCAGTTTACATCATATAGTTTTGTGTGTTACTGTAAGTTTAACACTATTTACTTGCGTGTGCGTTACTGCAAGTTTAACGCCATTTACTTCTGTGTGCGTTACAACAAGTTTAACGCCATATAGTTTTGTGCGTTACTGCAAGTTTAACACCATATAGTTCTGTGTGGCACAGTATGTTTGATGCATTATATTGTAGTATATTACAGCGTATCTGTGTAGTGTGAGTACTCAAATTAAAGTGCACCAAACACCACTTTACATTGATTAAAGTGCATCTACGTACAGATTTCCACTTCTTCTTTACATTTGCTAATAAGCACCACCCCCACCCTCCCAATAATGTCTGGGAGGACAACAAGGAGAGGCAGACATTCCCTTGGCACTGTAAGGGGGCCAGCAACAAATGTGTCCACAGGCAAAGATGGACGTGGTGGTCAGTCCTCAGGCAGGGCATCATTTCCTCTGTTAGTGAGTTTGCCCGTGCTATCCAGCCACAGCATGCAGAGGAGGTGGTGGACTGGCTTACTAAACCTTCCTCATCCTCCTCATCCTCTACTTGCAAGCAGAGACAAGTATGTAGTCACCTGCAGTTGCCAGGGTGGATAAACCTGCCTCCTTGACCACATCTATTCCTGCCAGAGCCCCAACATTAGCCTTGGAGGAGTCAGCTGAGTTATTTGACCACAACGTCAGCCACTTGCTCCTTGATGATGCCCAGCCATTACTGGATTCAGATGTTGGTTCTGAGGTTGAGGATGACAGGAGCATGAGCCTAGAGAGAGAGGAGAACACTAGTAGACAAGGGTACCTCTATAGGATTATGGTGAGAAGGTGCCACCGACACCCAAAGACCATTTTTTCTGCACCTGTTTGACAGGTGCATATCATTGCAATTTTTTTTACAGAAAGGCCAATTCTTGCCTTCATGAAGAGCATATAGGGTTATTGTGTGAAGGAACCACCGATGCCCAAAGCCCAATTCTTCTGCACCAGTTACTTCTATCCAAAGTCAAAGTGACACCAGAATTTATCCAAAAAATCTCTAATCTTGTTCCCAGTGCACTACATTGTGGTCTCATCATACACACTGGCTCCCCAGCTGTTACTGAGCAAAATAAAGGCAGCTTGCAGGGGAAATGTAATTTTTTTTGGCTTTAGAAATGCAATTATTGCTGCCGATTCTAGACGTGGTAAAGATCTGCTACTTTACAGATAGATTAAGGGGACCCCCCAGACACTACATTGGAAGGAATTTTTCATTATGCTTTCACTTTAAAAAAAAAAAAAGCACTGCTCCTTTAAAAATTATGTTTTTTACAAGCTTTTCTTTCATTGATACATGTCCCCCGGGGCAGGAGCCAGACCCCTATAACCATTGTATGCCCAATTACTTGTATATAAGCCTTCAAAATGGGCACTTTTGATTTTTGACTATCGGGTCCCATTGACTTTAATGGGGTTTGTAATTCAGGTCCAAACTTTTACGGTGTTTGAAAGTTCTTTGCGAACCGAACAGGGGTCCGTTCGGCCCATCCCTAATAAGAAGGTCCCATTTTTGGTACAAGAAAGTAGCAATTTATCTGTTCCATTTGGCCATTTATAACGCATACATAATCTACACCAAATCCACAGAAAGTCCCACCCACTTCCTAAAAGTCGTTGAAGAAGTTGTCACGTCCCTCATCTTTTAACAAAGCCCCCCAGAAAACCTTTGCTCTGATGCTATTAGCCGACTTCATGAGCGCCACTTTCTGGACAACATTCCACCATCTGAAGCAGACTGAGAACATCAAAAGAGATGTTGCGTATGCAGCAAAAGAGGTTTTCGAAAAAGATACCACCTACCAATGTCCTCTGTGTCCCTCCCCACCCGGCCTTTGCATTGGTGTATGCTTCCAACTTTAGCACACATCCCTAAAATATTAGCCCATATTTTTAACCATTTCCCATTTTCATCATCTGTGCTGACCATTTTCCATGCTTCCTCAAATAACCATGCCACTGCCTTCCACGTCAATTGACCCTGGCCTGTTTTTTGACTATGCCATTGCCTAACACTTGGACTGCTTCCACGTGACCTGACCCTGGCCTGTTTTATCGACTATGCTTTTGCCTACCGCTTGGTCTGATCTGTTGCCCTGCCACTAGAGTACACAGGAGTCTCACATTAGGTGAGGGCTCCAGAATTGTTTTTATGGGTGGAGAAAAGTATTTTTTTTTGTTTTCTCCTGGTTTCTTAAAAGAGATTTGGGTGGGAGAAGCCTCTACCCCTGTGCCCCTGTGTACAGGTCAAACCTGACTAAGGCTCTCAGCCTGCTGCTGACTTCCTGCCATCATGCCTCTGCCTGCAACATGAACTGATCTCACCTCTGCCTGCTACCTGGACTATGGAAGTAATTAGCTGTAGCAAGAGGCAGTATGTTTATGAAGGGCTGGAGAGTGGTCCAATGAGTGTCTGCAGGTAACAGTGTACCAGGACCAATATTATGGCTGTGCTGGCTGTCTCTGCCTGGACAATTCCTATGGACAAATGCTTTGGCTGTGCTGACAATATTCTTGTACTGACTATAGAAAATATTCCTTCCTGCTGCCTGGATAATTACTATTGCTGTTGATAAGTAAATCCCTGCCTGCTGCCTGGACCAATGCTCTCCTCTGTGGACACTACTAAAACCACAGGTAATCCTTTTTTTACCCTTTCCTCAACAGAATTTATTTTGGAGTGTAATTTTTGGTATGTACATGCTACAGTAGTGCTAAAAAGTTTGCATACCCCGGCATAAATCATGACATTATGGCATTAATATTGAAAATATGACTCATCTTGCCAAAAAATCTCTCTTTCATTTAAGGTAGTGATCATATGAAGCCATTTATAGTTGTTTGGCTCCTTTTTAAACAATAATGATAACAGAAATCACCCAAATGACCCTGATCAAAAGTTTACATACCCTGGAATGTTTGGCCTTGGTACAGACATACAAGGTGACACACACAGGTTATGATAACAATTAAAGGTTAATTTCCCACATCTGTGTCTGTGTATAAATTGTCAATGAGTTTGCTAAGCTCTCACGGTAATGCACTGAGCAGACTTAAATACTGAGCAATGGAGAGCAGAAAATAAGTATCAAAAGACCTGCATAACAAGGTAATGGAAGAGGAGATGGAAAAGGATATAAAAAGATATTTAAACACTTCAGCCCCGGAAGGATTTCCCCCTTTAGGACCAGAGCCCTTTTTGCGATTCTGCACTGCATCGCTTTAACTGACAATTGCGCGGTCATGCGACGTTGTACCCAAACGAAATTTGCGTCCTTTTTTTCCCACAAATAGAGCTTTCTTTTGGTGGTATTTGATCACCGCTGCGTCATTTCTGATCGCTGCTATAAACAAAAGAAGAGCGACAATTTTGCAAAAAAAACCCAAATTTCTTACTTTTTGCTAAAATACAAATCCAAAAAAATATATAAAAAAAATTTTTTTTCATCGGTTTTGGCCGATTTATATTCTTCCTCATATTTGTGATAAAAAAAATCGCAATCTGTGTTTATTGATTGGTTTGCGCAAAAGTGGTTGCGTTTACGGATGATGAGAATTAATTTCTGGGGTTTTTATTTTTTTTTTATTTTTTACTAGTAATGGCTAGAGTTGAGCGAACACCTGGACGTTCGGGTTCTGCTGGTCCGTCCGAACTTCGGGACAAAGTCCGGGTCCGTGTCCGGACGGAAACCGAACGCTCGCACGGACAACGAACCCCATTGAAATCAATGGGGACCCGAACTTTTAGGCACAAAAATGGCTGTAGGAAAGTCCTGGAAAGCCCCAGAGGGCTGCAAAAGGAAGTAAAATGGGGGTAAGGGTAGGGCAAGTGCCCTACAAAAAAATGGGGACAGGGAAATAACTTTAAATATTTAAAAAAAAATAAAAACATAAAAAATGCAAAAATGGAGGTGAATGTGGATCATCTTCAAACTATGTCTGAAAAGTATTAATTAACGGTAGAAGCCATATAACTGTTCTAAAATCATCTTCAAACTAGGGCAAGTGCCCTACAAAAAAATGGGGAGAGGGAAAATAAATTAAAATCAAAT
>BLSH010068481.1:210192-222613 GCA_018402905.1 Glandirana rugosa
TATAAGATTAAAAAGCTCATAGTGGACACAGACCAGACATTATTAAATGCTATATGAAAAAAAAAAATGTTATATATATATATATATATATATATATATGCAAGAATACAGACACAGGTGATACTCGAAAAATTAGAATATCTTGCAAAAGTTCATTTATTTCAGTAATGCAACTTAAAAGGAGAAACTAATATATGAGATAGACTCATTACATGCAAAACAAGATAGTTCAAGCCGTGATTTGTCATAATTGTGATAATTATGGCTTACAACTCATGAAAACCCCAAATCCACAATCTCAGAAAATTAGAATATTACATGCAATCAATAAAACAAGGATTGTACATAGAACAATATCAGACCTCTGAAAAGTATAAGCATGCATATGTACTTAGTACTTGGTTTGGGCCCCTTTTGCAGCAATTACTGCAGCCTGTGGCACTGCTGAGGTGTTATGGAAGACCAGGATGCTTCAATAGCGGCCTTCAGCTATTCTGCATTGTTGGGTCTCATGTCTCTCATCTTTCTCTTGGCAATGCCCCATAGATTCTCTATGGGGTTAAGGTCAGTTTGCTGGTCAATCAAGCACAGTAGTCCCACGGTCATTGAACCAGGTTTTGGTGCTTTTGGCAGTGTGGGCAGGTGCCAAGTCCTGCTGGAATATGAAGTCAGCATCACCATAGAGCTCGTCTGTGGAAGGAAGCATGAAGTGCTCCAAAATCTCCTGGTAGCCGGCTGCGTTGACCTTGGACTTAATGAAGCACAGTGGACCAACGCCAGCAGATGACATGGCTCCCCAAATCAACACAGACTGTGGAAACTTCACACTGGACTTCAAGCATCTTGTAGTGTGTGCCTCTACATTCTTCTTCCATACTCTGGGTCCTTGCTTTCCAAATGAGATGCAAAATTTGCTCTCATCAGAAAAGAGGACTTTGGACCACTGAGTTAAAGACCAGGTCTGTTTTTCTTTAGCCCAGGTAAGACGCTTCTGACGTTGTTTGTTGTTCAGGAGCGGCTTGACTAGAGGAATATGACATTTGAAGCCCATGTCCAGGATTCATCTGTGTGTGTGGTGGCTCTTGATGCAATGACTCCAGCCTCAGTCCACTCCTTGTGAAAGCCCCCAACACCTTTGAATGGCCTTTTCCTGACAATCCTCTCCAGACTGTGGTCATCCCTGCTGCTTGTGCACCTTTTCCTTCCACACTTTTCCCTTCCACATAACTTTCTATTAATGTGCTTTGATACAGCACTTTGGGAACATCCAACTTCTTTTGCAATTACCTTTTGAGGCTTTCCCTCCTTGTGGAGGGTGTCAATTATGGTTTTCTGCACAACTGTCAGGTCAGCAGTCTTTCCCATGATTGTGATTCCTACTGAACCAGACCGAGAGACCATTTAAAGGCTCAGGAACCCTTTGCAGGTGTTATGGCTTAATTAGATGATTAGAGTGGGGCACTTTGAGCCTAGAATATTGCACCTTTTCACAATATTCTAATTTTCTGAGATTGTGGATTTGGGGTTTTCATGAGCTGTAAGCCATAATCATCACAATTATAACAAATCACGGCTTGAACTATCTTGCTTTGCATGTAATGAGTCTATCTCATATATTAGTTTCACCTTTTAAGTTGCATTACTGAAATAAATGAACTTTTGCATGATATTCTAATTTTTCGAGTATCACCTGTAAGTCCCAAAAATATTATCTTGGATACAAAATCGACCAGCGATATATTAAAAATAGGTCCAATTTTTATCTTCCAAATTTAATAAAAATAATAAATTCAAGGCATCTCAAGTTTCACAACCAGTTTACAAGCTAGTACCACAACCGTGGCACCAATTATTAATCTTTTTTTTATCTTGTAAAAATAACATCCCCTGGTACTAAGTGCCCCCATACTAGGGCTAAGTGTAGATGGTTAAACCACCAAATCCCTACAGAGGTGGATGTGAGGGCTCCGTCTAACACCAAATAATATAAAAAATATAAAATCCATTCTCCTCCCATGATCACAGGGTGGCAATTTATAAGTCGCTAAATAAAGTTTTGTCAATAAAGGCATTTACATCAGTGTCTATATTTAACCCATAGGGGGTATAGGATTTAATCCTATAGATCCAGGACATTTCAAGTTTTGAAATGCCCCTAAGAGTGGACCCCCCCTGTGCCAATGGGGTTTATAATGATCAATGCCTAAAAATAGGGTCTTAGATGGATCCCTGTTATGATGGTCTCAATAGTGTTTAGACACAGAGTGGTTTTTAAAACCTATATATAGTTATATATATATATTTGTTATATGCTCATTGAGCCGGACTTGAAAAGCACGCTTGGTCTGGCCCACATACTGTAGCCCACAAGGGCACTGTATCATGTAAACTACGGCCTTCGTGTTACAGGTAATGAAGGGTCCAATCCTAAACTGTATCGATCCACCTGAAGACACGAAGGTCTGGGCCTTCCTTCTAATAAGGCTGTTTAGGGAACAGACCTTACATTTCCCACATTTATAAAAGACAGTTAATTCTTGGAAAAAGGCCAACTGTTTGGTAGGGGGGTTAAACACATTTGGAGCTACCCTATTCCTAAGGGAGGAGACACCTTTATAAATCACAGTGGGGTGGTCAGGAAGACTGTTACCTAAACTCCGATCGCTCTTAAGGATATGCCAATGCTTAGATATTACCTGCTTAACTTTCCTAGCTTGGTAGGAGTATGTAGTGTAAGGGAGAGAGTCCCTCTCCCTATGGAAATGGAGATAAAGGTCACACAGAGTTTGCATGTCGGCTGACTGCAAGACTGCAGAGTATAGATTTTAAATGGAGAAAACTGCTTTGCCAGTTTTCTCCGTATTTTGCTATTGCCGGATGGGACTCTGTAGTTTGGAGATCCCTAAGCGTCTTGGGTGGGATGGGATCTCCAACCCTGTGTCCGGGTCTTGTGGACAGCCATCAGGTTGTGTGCCCAGGTGGATGCAGCCAATATAACGAGGGGCTGATGAGAGCAGAGAGAGGAGGAATGAGATGGAGTGTTAGCAGCCTGCTGCAAAAAGACAGACCCCTGTCAGCAACACTGTCGGCCCTGTGTGAAACTACATCCCTGGTGAGGGGGGACTCCGTGCCTGAAGGACTTGGAGGTCGGGACGGCTACAAGAGCCTGGGAGACCAAAGGAGGGTCTGGGAGGCTAGGAGAGCCGAGGCAGCTAGAGAGTCCAAGGGGGCTGAAGGAAGTCTTAAAGTCTCGGAGACAGTGAGTAACCCAAAGGGGGCTGGAGGATCCTGTTGAGGCCAGGATTAGGCTGTTTCAGGAAGGGACTGCTGACAAGAGAGCCAGGTGGCTCGGTATGTTTTCGTTGAGTTCTATATGAAGTTGAAAAAACCCCTGCGTGGGATTCCTGGATGGACCTTTTGTTTTGCTTTGTTTTTCCTTTTGAATAAACATGGGCTACCAGGCCCTTAACTTTTAACGCCTGTCTGATATTGACTCACTGCACAAAAACGCATCTCTCACTTGAGTTAAACCCCCGAATATTACAGTAGTAATAAATGGCAATTGAGGGGGAGTGTGGGGTCTATCCTCACTTGGTCTCTCCTTAAGCAAATCTTCTCTATTCATCCTCGAAAACATCCTCCAGAGTGGAAGACAAAAATTCACTACTATACCCCTTTTCCATAAACCTTTGAGTCAAAATCTCAGACTGTTGAAAAAAATCCCCCAGATCCATACAACTGCGGCGAAGCCGCATATATTGGCTCTTAGGGACTCCTCTGAGCCAAGGAGGATGATGGCAACTGTTTAATGGAATAAAGTAATTTCGATCAGAGGATTTAAAATATGTTGAGGTGGCAAACCGACTGTTTTTAACTTCTATATTGAGATCCAGAAAGTTTACTTTTTCTGAATGGGCCACATAGTTAAGCTCAATACCCCTGTCATTGCAATTAAGAAATTCAAAAGAGTCTTTCAGACTCTGAAGATCACCATCCCATAGGAGGAGGACGTCATCAATATACCTGGCCCAAAGGACCACTTCTGGTCTACATTGGGCATAGATGACGTCCTCCTCCCACAGGGCCATAAATAACTTACCAAGGCAGGGTGCATATTTAGCACCCATTGTGACACCCCAATCTGATTATAGTACTTCTGGTCAAACCAGAAGTACTTGTGGGTGGCAGCAAATTCTAAAAGTTCCATAATAATATCCACCTGCTCATGGGGTAACTCCGAGTCATTCTCTAAATAGTACCTAACTGCGAATAGGCCCAAATGATGGGGTATGATAGTATATAAGGATGTGACATCTGCTGTCACCAAGAGCAATCCCTTGGATGGAACATAATTCGAAAGGATATTCATCGCATGTCTAGAATCCTTAATGTAAGAAGGTATGCGCTTCACCAATGGCTGAAGGAAAAAAAGATATATCTACCCACCTAGGACGTCACGGAATCAATTCCACTAACAATAGGACGCCCGGGTGGACTAAATGCAATTTAACCACTTCAGCTTTAGGACCGGAGCACTTTTTTTAATTTGGCACTGCACCGCTTTAACTGGTAATTGCGCGGTCATGCAATGCTGTACCCAAACAAAATTTGCGTCCTTTTTTTCCCACAAATAGAGCTTTCTTTTGGTGGTATTTGTTCACCTCTACGCTTTTTATTTTTTTACGATATAAACAAAAGAAGAATGAAAATTTTGAAAAAAAAAGATATTTTCAACTTTATGTTATTACAAAAATACAATAAACTAAATTTTAGTCATAAATGTTTGCCAAAATGCATTCAGCCACATGTCTCGGGTAAAAAAAAGTCAATTAGCGCATACTTATTGGTTTGTGCAAAAGTTATATCGTCTACAAACCTGGGTACATTTTCTGGAATTGATGCAGCTTTTATTTTATGACTGCCTATCTCATTTCCTGAGGTGCTATAATGGAGGGGCAGTACCAACCCCCCCAAATAACCCCATTTTGGAAAGTAGACACCCGAAGGAATTTGCTGAGAGGCACATTGAGCACAGTGAATATTTTATTTTTTTGTCATAAGTAGAGTTGAGCGAACTTCTAGAAGTCCTGGTTCTGCTGGTTCGGCCGAACTTCGGGACAAAGTCCGGGTTCGGGTCCGGACAGAACCCGAACTTTGTCCCGGACCCCGAACCCCATTGAAATCAATGGAGACCCGGACTTTTAGGTACAAAAAATGTTGTAAAATAGTCCTGGAAGGTCCTAGAGGTCTGCAAAAGGAAGGGAATGTGGGTAAGGGTGGGACAAGTGACCTACAAAGAAATGGGGACAGGGAAATAACTTTAAATATTTAAAAAAAAATAAAAACATAAAAAATGCAAAAATGAAGATCATCTTCAAAATGGGTCTGAAAAGTATTAATTAACATTAGAGGCCATAGAACTGTTCTAAAATCATCTTCAAACTGTGTCAAAAAAGTATAAATAAAAAAGACGGAGTGCGCATGTGCGGGAGCTCCGGGACGGACGTGTGATCCGCGAGCTCCGCACCACCCCAGTGCAACGGAGCCGACCCCGCTTCATATAGCCGAGCAGGAGCCGCAAGGAACAGCGGACCAGCTATCCAAGAGGGGCCTGTCACCCTCCGGATGACGGATCCAGGAGCCAGAAGGGATTTAAGGCCCCAATTTGAGACCAAAGAAGGAGGAGGGTGTACCAAGATGGCCGCCGCGGCCTATGCAGCACGCGAGGGAAGCGGAGATACACTCCACAATCACAAGCAGGTACTCTCCCCGGCCAGTCTACACTACACCCCCTCGATTCAGGGGAGCTGCCTCTCACCTAACCCAAGTATCAACCCTCACTCTCCGGCATCCACAGAATCGCTGCTGGGTCAATTTATGGAGGACAAAGGCTTTCCTTCTCCCGGACCAGGCCCAGCTTGCCACATGGAGAATAATACACCTAATCATACAGCCCTAGATCCAGGCCTACAGATCCAAGACCTCTTTCTTAAGTTTTCTACACTCCTTGAAAGAGGACTGGAAAACACTGCAGCCAAGATCACAGGAGACATAAGGGCAGATTTTCAGAATTTAGGAGCAAGGATGGAAGCTATTGAAAATAAGTTGGACTTGATGGTGGGGAGAACAAACCAAAATTCTGACCACATCCAGGTTCTGCAGAACCAATTGGACACAGCACTTATGAGAATAGATGACCTGGAGAACAGATCCCGCAGGTACAATTTCAGGGTCAGAGGTCTTCCGGAGTCCATAACAGACACCCATACAGTTATACAGGATCTCATCAAGGACCTGATCCAAAACGCACCACCTCATAGACTGGAGCTGGACAGGGCCCACAGAGCTCTGGGCCCCACAAGGAAGGACGGTTTACCCAGAGACATCATTGTTAAGCCCCATTTTTTTGCAGTAAAAGAGGAAGTGATGAGACAGGCAAGACTTAACAATCAGCTGAAGTGTAGAGGACACTCAATACAAATTTTTGCTGATCTCTCGCCCTCCACAATTCAAAGAAGAAGATCCCTTAAGCCACTACTTCAAGTGCTTTCTCAAAAAGACATAAAATACTGGTGGGCCTTCCCTTTTGCAGTCAAAATAACCTGGAAAGATCTGACCCACTCATTCAATAACTTCCCTGATGGGGAAAAACTTCTCCTAAATCTTCACCTGATTACCCAAGAAACGTCCATGGATACTTCAAACCTGGCTTCTAGCTCATCTAAACGCCCGCCTCCTGCAAGTCCTCTGACCACAACCTGGACCACTGTGAGGAACAAGAAAGCAAAAGAACAACGCCCCCCCTGATGGTGCCCCCAAGGGACCTTATACCTTTAAAAGTCCAAGCCCTTCCCTTCATTGGTGAAGATGAAAACTCTTTTGACGGAACTCTCGATAGGAGATATTTTTTTTTTTTTTTTTACTTTTTTACTTTTTTACTCTTGTAATCTTTTTTTCTCCCAGTTACTACACCCAATTTATGGTATTCATCTGACTCTATGCCTCCAGTTAATTGTATCAAGAAATAACAGCTGCAGGGGGAATCAGGGTTTTAATTTTCCTCCATATCTGCTGAAAAGAGTTGGGGTAGGAAGATTCTTAGCCGGTCATACCTTGGCTAGGAGTAACAAGTAAATTTTTCCTTTTTTTTTGTTTTTTTTTTTTTTTTGTTTTGGGTGTACAAGTTGAACCTCTTGGTTACCGGAGGTTAGTTAAGGGGCTATTGAAGATACTCGGTCCACCCCAACAGGTGGACAGGGAAAACAGCTTCTGTGCTGCAGCCTCCTAGCCTTATAGTTTTGATAATAAGTTCATGATTGTTACAGTTTCTGAATGCATCTTCTGCTTTTTAAGATTTGACTTCTCGATGGTCGGTGCCGGAGCATGGGGTGGTAGCTCTGCGCCTCCTCCTATTACATAGTCGCATATTTTTGCCACTATGGGATGGGATGACGCCTCCCTGAGGGGAAGGCGTGGTTATTGTCGGGTTAGGGTGAGGGATTTCCCCACCATAACCCTATGTCTTTTCCAAGACAAACATCTTTCTTTTATGTTATGTTTATTGTGCTCTAATCTTATCCTTCTTCTCTTCCTTTTTTCCTTTTCTCGGATCCACCAGGCCAAACCTCACTTTCTCCAGATCTCCTGGAACAGAGGAACATCACAATCATTTCCCTATTCACAAAGGGGTCGGAAGACTAAAGTATGCCTAGGGGTAAGTGATGATGTGAGGGAGGGTACCTCCCCAATTTGATCCATGGCTTCGCAATTTTTTACCCATAACCACTTAAAAATTGCTTCCCATAATGTCCAGGGCTTGAACTCCCCGGTTAAGAGGAGAAAAGTTCTGGACAACTACCGGTCCCTAAAGCTAGACATACTCTTTTTACAAGAAACCCACTTTCCTATACGGTACAGTCCCAAGTTCTTACACTCTCATTACCCCAACTTTCGGCTGGCGAGCACAGGAGATAAGACTAAAGGAGTAGCCATACTATTCTCTAAACAAAGTAACTTCGCGATTCTTTCTGAACTAAAAGACCCAGAAGGAAGGTACTTAATGGTGAAAGGCACGATTGAAGGAAAATTGTACACCTTAATATCCTACTACGCTCCCAACAAGGGACAAGTTAAGTTCTTTCAAGATTTACTTGAGTCCCTTTCCCCTCATTTAGAAGGGGAAATAATTATGGGGGGGATTCTAACATGGCCTTCGATCAGATACTAGGCAAATCTAGGCCCATTTCAGACAGATTTCTTAGGCCGTCCAAGGCAAGCTGTAAAATAGCTAGACTTTTACACAATCGGGGTCTAATAGATATATGGAGAGAGTTGCACCCAAATAAACGAGACTACACGCACTATTCAAGCCCACATAATACATACGCTAGAATCGACCATATCTTGATCCCCACTGTGCAAATTCCGAATGCCATGAAGTCCCAAATCTTAGATACCGTATGGTCGGATCACTCTATAGTGGTCTTAACATACAATAACCCTTCTACCAGACGTCCCATATCGAACTGGAAACTAAACGAATCCCTGCTTAACGATCAGGTTAGAGTAGCTGAAATCACAAAGACCTTGAGGGAATACTTCCAAAGTAACGCCACTCCGGAAATTTCACCAGAAACACTGTGGGCAGCTCATAAACCAACCATAAGAGGAAAGATTATTCAAATTACCTCTCAAATTAAAAAAGATAGAATAGCAACTGTGGCGCGGTTGGAGGAGTCCTTCAAGGTACTAAAAGCGGCGCACAAAAAGGCCCCCTCGGAATCTTCGCTATCTCTTTTAAATGCAGCTAAATTAGAGTTGAATCTGGCTCTTACTACAAAGGCAGAAAAGTATCTTCTCTGGTCAAGTGCCAAGTTTTACTCTAACAGGGATAAAATTGGGACTCTTCTAGCTCATAAACTAAGCCCTAGAACTAGATCATTTAACATTCCGCGAATTAAAATAAGTCAAACTCAATCTTCTGCGAACCCCAAAAAGATTCTAGAGACTTTTCAAAGCTTCTACGCAAAACTATACAGCTCTGACTTAAACATTAAACCCCCAGATATTGCCCAATACTTGGATAATATTCCTTTGCCCAAACTCTCTAGGGAACATAGTAACCAGATGGAAGCGCCGTTTTCGGAGGAAGAAATTGAGGAGGCTATAGACAATCTGAAAATCAGATCTTCACCGGGTCCCGATGGCTTCCCGAATATATATTACAAAACATTTAAAGAAACATTGACTCCTTACCTGGCAAAATTTTTTAACTTCTTGAGATCTGGAACCCCTCTTGACCCCCAATTGAATACGGCATTTATTTCGGTCATACCTAAGCCAGACAAAAATCCGGAGGAAGTGGGAAACTATAGACCCATTTCCCTCATTAACAATGATATTAAAATCATGACAAAAATCCTCAGCAAAAGGTTGGCAAACTTCATAAACCAGTACATAAGCAAAGACCAGGTAGGGTTCATTCCCGGAAGGCAAGGACCAGATCAAATTAGACGTGCGATAGACCTCATTTCTCTTCTACAATATAATTGGGATGGGGGACCTAAACAAAATGGGATGCTGCTCTCATTGGACTTACACAAGGCCTTTGATTCGGTGACTTGGCCCTACATCTTCACCCTCCTTGATAAATGGGGCTTTGGAGAGAAGTTCTCCAACTTAATGAAATCCCTCTACTCTTTTCCCTCGGCCAAAATCCGGCTTCAGGGGTTTCTTTCAGAAAAAGTGGAGATAGCGAGGGGTACCAGACAGGGTTGCCCCCTGTCCCCCTTGATTTTCGCTATTTCAATTGAAACCCTCGCTATTGCCATTAGGCACAATATGAACATCAAGGGAGTCAAGTGTGGGTCGAAGGTCCATAAATGTGGCCTTTACGCGGATGACATCCTACTTTTTCTTACATCTCCAATCACATCCCTGCCTAATCTTTGTTCAACACTAGAGGAATTTTCAAAATATTCCGGCCTTAAGGTCAATTTTTCCAAATCGCATGCCCTCAATATTTCACTCCCAGTTGAAGTGAAATTGTCTTTGCAGAGATCTTTCCAGTTTTCATGGAAGGATAGCGATATCAAATATTTGGGTGTTACTCTCCCAGCTAAGGTAGACCAAATCTACTCTAAGAACTACCTTCCGATGTATAAGAAACTAGAAAGGGATCTAAAAGCATGGAGTGGAAGGGAGCTTTCTTGGATAGGTAGAATACATTCAGTAAAAATGACCCTTCTACCAAGACTTCTCTATCTGTTCAGGTCTCTTCCAATAGCAATTAGAAAAGACCACCTAACTCGCTTTCAAAATAAAGTCTTACAATTCATTTGGGGTAAATCGGGACACAGATTATCTAAGAAGACTCTCTTTCTACCTAGGAAAAGGGGAGGACTTGGCACCCCTAACCTTTGGGTATACTTTCAGGCAGCTAGGTTAGCGCAACTTTCAGCTATATATTTTAAAACAGAAAAGCCGGAATGGATCCAGGTAGAAAGACAAGCGGTTCCTCGCCACACTTTAGACTACCTCCTCTGGGTCCCAAACAAGGATCGCCCAACGGTCTTATCTCCTGTGCTTTCTCAATCACTAGCAATTTGGGATAAACTACCCTTCTCCGATAAGCTAGTATCTGGGTGTAAACCTCTTTCCCACCTGTTTCATAATCGGGATTTTCCCCCAGGAAGGGATATTCAGGCATTTCAATGGTGGCTGGACAAGGGACTGTACCGGATCGGTCATTTCCTCTCCCATACGGGCTCCCTCCCGATGAGTCACTGGACACAAAAACTAGAAATGCCAAACTCAGAACAATTTAGATATAGACAAATTTACAACTTTTTACAAAAAATATGGAAGGTCAACTGTTCCTTAAATTCGGTCACGCCTTATGAAAGCTGGTGCGGTCAAGCCATGGATCAAAGGGGAGGGATCTCCATCATTTATCAATCACTCATCCTTCCCACGAGTAAAGCGGGATATATGCGAGCCTGGGAGGAGGATCTCAACTTAGAATGGGACATTGATAAGTGGAACTTAGCATTCTTTAGATCATTCCAAAAGATGATTTGTGTTCCCCTTATGGAAGCCAGTGTTAAAGTACTTACGAGATGGTACCTGACCCCTTCCAGATTGGCTATCATGTTCCCTTCGGCGGACCCCTGTTGTTTTAGGGGGTGTGGCCTGAGGGGCACGATGCTCCACACGTGGTGGGAATGTCCCAGATTGAGACCCTTCTGGAAAAAAATATTTAATATGATAACCATAGTGACAGGATTTCAAATCCCCAGAATTCCGAGTGTTGCTTTATTAAATGATGATCTTCCCAAAATTCCTAAAGCTTCGAAAAGTCTGATCCACTTCATTTTTTTAGGAACTAAAATGTCAATAGCTAAAGCATGGAAGCAACCTAAAGTTTCCTTTACGGCCGCTAAACGAAAGATCTCCTGGATAATGATGCAGGAAAAAATCTGTAGTACACTTTCAGACTCCTCCTCTAAGTTTGAAGCATTATGGGAACCCTGGGCGCATTTTGTTGGGGTTTCGTTAACTCCAGGTGTTCTTCCCCATAATCTGACAGTTTGTTAGTGGACTTTGGCTGGTGAATTCTCTTTCTCTTCTTCTTCTTCTTTTTCCCTATCTTGCTCTTATCTTCTTCTTTTTTCTATAAACAAGAAATCCGATATTTTGGGTTCCTTATAGCTTTTAGGGCTTACCTTAAGTCTCTATTGGTCCTCCTCAATTACTGTTCAAACAGGACTCGGTTTATTAATTGTTTAGCATTTTACTCATTAAAGGTCAGCTAACCTCAATGTCTGCTTTAAGGGTGTGGGGTTTGGCCACCAAGGCACAGCTTGCTCCCAGACGGGGTGCCGGTACCAAACCTCACGCTTACTAGGTTTGGTTCCTTCTTATATTACACTGGGGTATTTGTTAGTCGTGCTAAGTCAACTGTTGGATCATAAACATAACGGGGAGTAATATTAAGTGGGGAGGGACTAGCGGGATACAAGGAACAATATTGCTGAATAAGTCACAATGTATCGAATCAGTTGTTATTGCCCTTATCTTTGCTGAAATGTCTATCTTCATTGTACCTATGCTCTATATTTCAATAAAACATTTGAAAAGTAAAAAAGTATAAATAAGCCGGGAGTACCCATATCACTGTTCTGCAAAATGTGTGTATCACTTTAAATAAAACCGGGAATCAGTGCACATCTCTTCTGCACAATTATTTCAAGTCTGTGTGTCACTTTAAATCAAACCGTCAATCATTGCACATCTTTTATTCCACTTCTTTTTAAAATGTGTGTATCACTTTAAATGAAACCTTCAATCATTGCACATCTCTTCTGCACAATTATTTCAAGTCTGTGTGTCACTTTAAATCAAACCGTCAATCCTCTACACG
>BLSH010068481.1:224552-244266 GCA_018402905.1 Glandirana rugosa
CCATTAAAATTACTTTTTAGAATTTTTACGACGGTTTCATTTAAAGTGATACACACATTTTAAAAAGAAGTGTGAATAAAAGATGTGCAATGATTGACGGTTTGATTTAAAGTGACACACAGACTTGAAATAATTGTGCAGAAGAGATGTGCAATGATTGACGGTTTCATTTAAAGTGATACACACATTTTGCAGAACAGTGATATGGGTACTCCCGGCTTATTTATACTTTTTTGACACAGTTTGAAGATGATATTAGAACAGTTCTATGGCCTCTAATGTTAATTAATACTTTTCAGACCCATTTTGAAGATGATCTCCATTTTTGCATTTTTTATGTTTTTATTTTTTAAAAAATATTTAAAGCTATTTCCCTGTCCCCATTTCTTTGTAGGGCACTTGTCCCACCCTTACCCACATTTTCCTTCCTTTTGCAGACCCCTAGGACCTTCCTTTACAGCATTTTTAAGATTTTTCATTAAAATTACCAGAACCCCGGACCCGAACCCGGACTTTTTTTGTCCCGGACACCCCAAAGTTCGGTACGGACCCGAACTTTACAGTCCGGGTTCGCTCAACTCTAGTCATAAGTGATTGAAAAATGACAAAAAAAAAATTACACAAAGTTGTTACTGAAATTAAATATTGCTCACACATGCCATGGGTATGTGTGGAATTACACCCCAAAATAGATTCTGCTGCTTCTCAAGAGTATGGGGATACCCCATGTGTGAGACTTTGTTAGAGCCTATCGGCGTGCAGGACCCCAAAAACACCCCAAGCTATTTGATGAAAGGTATGTTGAGTCCATGGAATATTTTATATTTTGCCACAAGTTTCAGGGAAATTACACTTTTTTTTTCACAAAGTTGTCACTAAATGATAAGTTGCTTGAACATACCATGGGTATATGTGAAAATTACACCCCAAAATACATTCTGCTGCTTCTTCTGAATATAGGAATACCACATATGTGAGACTTTTTGGCAGTCTAGCCACGTACGGGACCCCAAAAACCACCGCCTTCAGGCTTCCTAAGTGCCCAAAAAGGTGATTTTACTCCTCACTCCCTATTACAGTTTCGGAGTCCATGGAATGTCCAGATAGCAAACCCCCCCACCCCCAAAATGACCCCATTTTACAAAGTAGACACTCCAAGCTATTTGCTGAGAGGCACATTGAATATTTTGCAGATCTCACTTTTTGTCACAAAGTTTTGAAATTTGAAAAAAGTAAAAAAAAAAAAAAAACTCTGTTTATTTCTTCATTGTCAAAAACAAATTAGAGCTGCAAAATACTCACAATGCCTCTTAGCAAATACCTGTGTACTTTCCAAAATGGGGTAATTTGGGGGGGGGGGTTGTGCTACCTTGACATTTCAGGGTCTCCAAAACCGTGATAGGTACTGAGGAGTAAAATCACCATTTTAAGCCCTTAGAAAGCCTGAAGGCAGTGATTGGTTTTGGGGTTCTGTACGCGGCTAGGCTCCCAAAAGGTCTCACATATGTGGTATCCCCGTACTCAGGAGAAGCAACAGAATGTATTTTGGGGTGTAATTCCACATATATCCATGGCATGTGTGAACAATATATCATTTAGTGACAACTTTGTGTACACAAAAAAAAAAAAAAAAAATTGTCATTTCCCCGAAACTTGTGGCAAAATATAAAATATTCCATGGACCCAACATGCCTCTCAGCAGATAGAATGGCATGTCTACTTTCCAAAATGGGGTCATTTGGTTTTTTTTTTTTTTTTGCTATCTGGGCATTTCATGGCCTCCGAAACCTGGATAGGTAGTGAGGAGTGAAGGCATACATTTTCGCCCTTAGAAATTCTGAAGGCAGTGATTGGTTTTTGGGGTCCCGTACACGGATAGGCCCTCAAAAAATCTCACACATGGGGTATCCCCGTACTCAGGAGAAGCAGCAGAATGTATGTTGGGGTGTAATTCCACACATACACATGGTATGTGTTAGCAATAAATCATTTCAGTGACAATTTTGTGTAATTTATTTTTTGTCATTTTTCAATCACTTATGACAAACAAATAAAATATTCCATGGACTCAACATGCCTCTCAGAAAATAACTTGGGGTGTCTACTTTCCAAAATGGGGTCATTTGGGGGGGGGGTTAACTGTCCTGGCATTTTATGCCCAACATCACCCACTCTTCTAACCACTTGAACCAACAAGTCTTTTCTGACACTTTTTGTTTACATGAAAAAATACCTTTTTCTGCTAGAAAATTACTTTGAACCCTCAAACATTATATATTTTTTTTAAAGCAGAGGCCCTACAGATTAAAATAGTGGGTGTTACAATTTTTTTTCCACAAAGTTTTTGCGCATCGATTTTTCAAACGCAATTTTTGGGGAAAAAAACACTTTTTTGAATTTTAATGCACAAAAACATACTATTTTGCCCAAATGTTTGGTGAAATATAAAAGATGATCTCATGCCGAGTGCATAGACACCAAACATGAGATGCTTTAAAAATTACTTACACCAGCAAATCGGTAACAAACGATATACATTTTTAAAAGCCTATACAGGTTACCACTTTAGATCTGCAGAGGAGGTCTACTGCTAGAATTACCGCCCTCAATCTGATGTTCATGGTGATACCTCACATGCATGGTGAAATTGTTGTTTACATACAGCACGAGACTGATGCTTGCGTCCACCTTTGTGCGTGTGCATGGGGAGAACACGGGGGGGGGGGGGGCAGGGGTGCATTTTTTTTTTAATTATTCATTTTGCTTTTTATTTTATTTTTACACTGTCCCTTTCATCTTTTATCATTTTATATTTATCACAGGGATTTTAAATATCCCCATGATAAAAATAGGTATTGTTGCACATTTTTTTTTTTTAATTTGAGGTCTACTAAACTCTAGATCTTTCCCCAGCCCTTAAAGCATCTTATCGGTGTGATAAGATGCTTTCCCAATTTCCCTGTTTATATCCGGCGAAACCAAAGCCACAAAATGCTCGTAGCCTCTGGTGTCTTAGGCCATAGAGATGATTGGAGCCATTCTAGTCTTTGTTCAGCTCTATGGTCAGCTGGCGGAATCACCAGCTGCATTCTCACGTTCCTCAGTGGGACAGGAGAGCCTAAGAAGACCAGCAACATACTAGTATATGGCTGGTCCTTGTTGGACATATATTGTAATGTTCTTTTTTTCATGCAGCCTGTGGGTTAAGTGAAAAAAAAGAATCAATCGGTGGGTATGCACACCATTAGAAACCTCCCTTCAACCACCCACTTCTAATGGTGGACATAGCCCCATAGCATAAAGGCAATCCGCCCAAATTTCCACCCACTGCCCCTATGCTCCGGTATATTTGCTCTTTTTTTAACTGTGGTGGTGAAATCACCTCCAACAGCGCTGGAGTCACTGCTTTATGAATGGTGGGAGCAAACACTTTTGCTGTCACCATTAATAAATCAGTGCTGCAGCTGAATGGCATACCTGAAAAGGAATAAACAATTAATAAAACACAGTAATATAAAAAAACCACATACCTGCTAAGAAGAAAAAATGATCATTAACAATAAAACATTACAGGTAAGCAGTAACATAAAAAAATGACATACCTGCAAAGAAAACATGATAAAAACAGTAACAAAACATTACAGGTATGCATAAAAAATATTAACAATAGAGGGAGATTAGAGAGAAAACAAGAGAGAGAGAAAAAAAGAAACATACAACTGCTTTTGGCTTTTTTATTACATTTTTTGTTTTGTTTTTTTTTAACATTTTTTATTTTTGTTGTTGTTTTACATTTTTTTTAATTTTTTTGGACTTTTTAGTATGCCTTTTTTTTGTAACTAAAAGCTGTAACTAGTTCCAGGTTTGGGTCTCTCAAAATGCACTGGCATCCTTGGAGACCCTATGTAAGTGTGCCTATCACTGTGTCTGCTGTACCTTAAGCTAATAATTCACTAATCTGTGGTAGTGTTCAAAACATTCTTAGATGCAGAGACCTGGCTGGTCAGGACAGGTGGGACAATAAGTGCGGGTGTCACGCCTGTATCTGCAGCGTCTATAGACACAACATTTCTTTTGGGGTGTTCTGTGGCCCGGGGTACCACGGAGGACTCGTGGAAAGCGCCTCCCATGCAGCTAACTGCATTCAAATTGTGAAGTGGGGGTTCAGTACCATCTGGAAACAGAAGGGCTGTGACAATCTCTTCCAGGAATTTTAGGAAGGATCCCATCCATCCTGACGCTCTTTATAAGACATGAGCGTTCAGCAAAGCCTATTGAAAAAGGTATATGGACACTTTTTTGTACCAGGCCTTACGGGTAATTAGGTTTGGCGTCAATAACTGGTCGTTAAGGTCCACCCCTCCTATATTTAGGTTATAATCGTGGACACAGACGGGTTTCTCCAAAACAACATTCGCCGTAGGAATTTGGACGGTCGTATCTGCATGAAGGGAGAAAACATTCCGATTGTCCCTTCATCGTGAGAAAATTATTACACTTCAAGCAGGCTCTCTCCCCCTGTCTAAGACAGGAATCTACATGCCGTTGGGGGAAGCACCGGCGATTAGGTCACACAGTGCCACATGCGCTAACTTGGTGATCAAACAAGTGACTAAAAAGTGGCACGCTCGTGTAATACTTGTCCACGTACAAGTGGTACCCCTTTCCGAATAAGGGTGACACCAAGCTCTACACAATCTTGCCACGCTCCCTATGTAGACTGGTCATCCTTCTGACTCTACGTGACTGTCTTTGCCCTCATAAACCATGAAGCTACATGTATAGCCTGTGGCCCTGTCACAGAGCTTATACATCTTGACCCCGTATCTGGCACGCTGGCTGGGGATGTACTGTTTGAAAGCAAGACAGCCAGAAAATTTACCAGGGACTTGTCCACGCACACAACATGGTTGGGAATAAAAAGTGCGGTGAACTGGGTGTTTATTTTGTAGAGCTGGTCATATTCAGGGTCACCCCGTGGACGACAGAGTTCATTGTCACTGAAGTGGTTTCCAGTCTCTGGCAAGTATCAAATGGGGATTAGAGGCGATGAATTGACCAGCATATAAATTACTTTGGTCCACTATAGATCTATAGAGATCTTCTGTGAAATACAGCAAATAAAAATTGATGGCCGTAAAATCAACTGTATTCACCGTGATTCCAGGTTCGCCAGTGAATGGGGGAAGTACAGGCGCTGGGGGGTTACCAATTAGGGTTAGCAAATTCAGCGGGAAGAGCACTATGGGCTCTGCGGGCCTGTGTTTGTCTTCTTTGTGTCTGCGGGACATTACTTGTGCTAGCCACACCAGCTTGAACTGCACTTATGGGACTCGCCACGTCACCACGGGTTACTGCAGTGCTGGTTCATCTACATACAGGATGTACTAGGCCGCTGGTGCTTGCCAGTTCACCAGAAGGAGTAGCGGCGCTAGTACTGGCTCTCTGCTCCATACGAGAGCCTTGCGGTTCTTGCACCTCAGGGACAGCAGAACGGGATCTGGTACTCATATTCAACGTGGAGGCCTCTTTGCTAGTGTACATGTGATTGGACATTTTGGACTTTCTAAATTTGATACGTACACTAGCGTGACTCACAGGCAAAAAAGCACACCTGGTTGTCAGAGCCTGTTTCAAACGCTACCAAAATCACTGTCAGATTTCGCAGGGATCGGGCGTGATCTCTGCAAATGCTGCAGATATGTGCAAAGTGTTTGGTAAGTGTCAGCGATCTATTGATCCTGCACTTGGGTGGGCTGGGCTGGGCATAGGGGCTAAACGCAGGTGCAAGCAGGTATCTGGGCTGATCCCGCTAACGCTGCATTCTTTTTATAACACTAGTGTACTGGGGACGCTAATATAGATCTGATCAGATCAGATATTGATCTGATCAGATAATCCAATAGTATCTAACAACAAATGTGTGGGTATGTCAGAGTACCTAACTAACTGGCCCTGCCTGGTATTTACGCTGACCCTAACGCACGCTGAAACCTAACTGCTGTCACCGCCGGACAATCAGGGGTTAAAACCTCTATTAGGTATATATATTTATATATACAGCGGGTGCCCTGATGAAAAAAAAAAGATCTATCTAACAAGCATCTCCTGTGACACTTATACAGTGATCACAGGTGACAGGGGGCAATCAAGGGGTTAAAAACGTTATTGGGGGGGCAAGGGAGGGGTATTTATACCTACCTGGGCCTACTAGACAGGGGGCAGTGCATGCTATAAATTCTGCAGGGTGCCCAAACTTTTGAAGACGCCATTTTTTTGTTTTCTGTTATTTTGAATGTGTAAATGATGGAAATAAAATCTAACTTTTGTTGACATTTTATAAGAATGTCTAATCTGTAATTTGATGCCTTTTGGAGATTTTTCCATCATTCCTTGGCTTCTTTATGCACATTAATACAAATTTTTACCTGGGGTGCCCAAACTTTCGATCCCCACTGTATGTATAATGATACTGTGCAATATATGTGATTGCTATTTTTTGATTTTATCAGACACTTGAGATTTGCATCAATGGTTATGCACACAAACTTCCTCTACATGCGTATATGATTTTATCTGTCAATCTATATGTACAAATACATTTCTGATTTTATACAAACATGTGTCCTGTGCTACTACCTCCAAAGTCCCGAAAATAGGGGTTTTTCTTACTACATTTGAATTGGGATTGGTGGTGGACACCGATAGGCAGTGCCCCCCCCCCCCCGGGGATTCAATACATATCCTTAAATAAAAGAGAGTTTTTTGGCATGATCAGTCATATTTTCAATATTAATGCCAAAATTTCATGATTTATGCCAGGGTATGCAAACTTTTGAGCACAACTGTATGTGTTAGAAATATGAAGGGCCTTCAAAATTGATAGGTTGTCAGGAAATTATATGTGTAATTTATGCTCCTAGAATGCTACTTGGATGTTGAGCCTCTGTATGTGGCCAGGCTGTATAAAAGTCTCACACATGTGGTATCGCCATACTCAGAAGGAGTAGCAGAATGTATTTTGGGGTGTCATTTTTGCTATTTACATGCTATGTGTTGGAAATATCTTATAAATGGACAACTTTGTGTAAAAAAGCGTTTTCATTTTTTTCCACATTTTCCAAACATTTCTGGAAAAAATTACATGTTCAAAAGACTCATTATGCCTCATAGATTATACGTTGGAGTGTTTGCTTTCCAAAATTGGGTCGTTTTCTGAACAATTCCATTGTCCTGGTGCTCCAGGGCTTTCAAAAGTGTAATAGGTGGTTGAGAAATGAGTTGTGTAATTTATGCTCGTAGAACGCCTGAAGGTGCTACTTCAATGTTGGGCCTCTGTATGTGGCCAGGCTGTGTAAAAGTCTCACACATGTGGTATCGCCATACTCAGGAGGATTAGAAGAATGTATTTTGGGGTGTCATGTTTGCTGTGTACATGCTATGTGTTGGAAATATCGTATACATGGACAACTTTGTGTAAAAAATCAGTTATTATTTTTGTCCACATTTTCCAAAAACTTCTGGAAAAAAAATGAACTCTTCAAAAGACTCAGCATGCCTCATAGATTATACCTTGGGTGTTTGTTTTCCAAAATGGGGTCATTTTTGGGCAATTCCATTGTCCTGGTGCTCCAGGGCCTTCAAAAGTGTAATAGGTCATCATGACATTAGATGTGTAATTTATGTCCCTAGAACACCTGATGGTGCTCCCTGCATGCTGGGCCTTTGTATGTGGCTAGGCTGTGAAAAAGTCTCACACCTGTGGTATCGCCATACTCAGGAGGAGTAGCAGAATGTGTTTTGGGGTGTAGTTGCAAGTATGCATATGCTCTGTGAAAGAAATAACCTGTTAATATGACAATTTTGTAAAAAAAAAAAAATAAAAATAATAATAATATTCATTTTGCAAAGAATTGTGGGAAAAAATTACAACTTCAAAAAACTCACCATGTGACCTACGAAATACCTTGGAATGTCTACTTTCCAATAGGGGGTCATTTGGGGGGTATTTATATTTTCCTGACTTGTTAGTGTCTCAAGAAATTAGATAGGCCTTCAGTACATCAGGTGCAATCAGGTGTGATCAATTTTCAATGATTGGCACCATAGCTTGTAGACTCTATAACTTAGAAACAGGCCAAATAATATACACTGATTTGGGTTATTTTTACCAAAGATATGTAGCAGTATAAAGTTTGGCAAAAATTACTAATTTGCAAAATTGTATGACAAAAACAAAGAAAAGGGCACTTTCTCATAAAATTGTTGGTCTTTTTTTATTCATAGCACAAAAAATAACATAAAAAACACTAGTGATTAAATACCACCAAAAGAAAGCTGTATTTGTGTGAAAAAGGATGCAAATCTCATATGGGTACAGTGTTGTATGACCGAGTAACTGTCATTCAAAGTGTGAGCACTGAAAGCTGAAAATTGCCCTGGGCAGGAAGGGGGTTTAAGTGGCCAGTAAGCAAGTGGCTAACCGGTTCCCGACCGCGCGCCGTCTTTTCACGGCAGCAGTCGGGGAGCCCTGCGCGAATCGCCGTAAATAAGCGGCGATTTACATTTTGGCGCACCCGCCGCACTCCTGGGGAGTGTGCCCGTGGCTCGGGCGGACACCCGATGTCCGCCGGCGAGCCGCGATGAGCAGCTACAGGGAAAAGAACGGGGAACCGCCAATGTAAACACGGCGGTTCCCCGCCCTGTCAGTGGGGCATGAGAGATCTACTGATCCCTGTCACTGGGATCAGTTAGATCTCTCATGCCCATGTTAGCCCAACCCCCCACAGTAAGAACACACCCAGGGAACACACTTAACCCCTAGCTCTCCCCCTGCAGGTTAACCCCTTCACTGCCAATGACATTTATACAGTAATCAGTGGACATTTAAATTTCTGATCGCTGAATAAATGTCATTGGTCCCAAAAAAGTGTCAAAATGTTCCGACATGTCCCCCCCCAATATCGCATTACCGCTAAAAATCGCAGATCGCCGCCATTACTAGTAAAAAAAAAAAAAAAACCCAGAAATGAGTTCTCATCATCCGTAAACGCGGCCACTTTTGCGCAAACCAATCAATAAACACCAATTGCGATTTTTTTTATTGCAAATATGAGGAAGAATATAAATCGGCCAAAAACGGTGAAAAAAATGTTTTTTTTATTTTTTTTTTGGATTTGAATTTTAGCAAAAAGTAAGAAATTTGGGTTTTTTTGCAAAATGGTCGCTCTTCTTTTGTTTATAGCGGTGATAAGAAATGACGCAGAGGCGATCAAATACCACCAAAAGAAAGCTCTATTTGTGGGAAAAAAAGGACGCAAATTTTGTTTGGGTACAATGTCGCACGACCGCGCAATTGTCAGTTAAAGCAACGCAGCGCCGAATCGCAAAAAGTGCTCTGGTCCTAAAGTGCAAAATTCTTCCGGGGCTGAAGTGGTTAAACAGAAGTCTAACATGTCTCTCAATTATAGACAGCTTCCATATAGATCTGTTCTGTACCAGTTCGCTATTATTTCCCAGTGCATTCTCGGATACAGGAGCCTCCATTGCCACTCCCCCATTGCCCAGCTGATACTTCATAAATGCTTCATTATGGGCTCTTTCACATGCCTATGGTGTTTACAGTGCTTTTAATGTATGGTTGCAAAGCGCCAAAAATGAGAATTTTCCATTTTAGCCTGTTTGAGTAGTGTTGCCTTGTACAACTCATCCAATACGCTTTAAGGTTGCTTTAAAATTTAACGCCTCTCTGAAAGAGCCCTAACATGCCATTAATTCTCTAGGTGCTGTTACGGTGCGGTTACAGAGCATTACCATTGAAATCAATAGAAGCGATTGACAAGCATTGGCACCTCAAGAAAGCAACATGCTGCATAGTTTTTACACGTCATGACACAACAAAACACTACCGCTCCTGTGTTTACAGTGTGGTGCCATTGTTATATTGATGGCAGGTCTTGATGGGCAGTTATGAGGCTTAAAAAAATGCAGCATAGGCACAGGGTATTGACATGTGAATTAGTCCTAAGGTTGGTTGGTATAGAGTTTGGGGGGGGGGGGTTTTGTGGAGTCCCCCTTAAGAGAATTCCCAGACAATGTAAACTAAGGAGCTGAGGATAGATTAAAAAAGGTCATGGGGTTCCACCATAATTCATACCATGAATTTTAAGGAGGGCCCACCAAAAACACACACAGAAAAAAGGTCCAGGGTCCCCTTAAATTCTATACCAGACCCTTTCAGTCAGGTATGGATTTTAGGGACTCCATGCAAAAATCAAAAGAAAGTGCCCCCACAAATTGAAGGGGCATTTTTTTTTCTTCTAGATTTTTTTTCTAGACACTTTTTTTCTTCTAGATTTTTGCATGGGGTTCCTCCTTAACCACTTCCGGACCACCCGTCCTCAATATACGGCGGTACTTTGCCATTGCATACCGTTGTTATGGTAGCAGATGGCTACCATAACCCTGGTATTTTTTTAAACAGCTGGCAGCCCACTTTCAGATAAAAGTGGTCTCTGTGGTGGATTTGCCACAAGATCACTTTTATCAGGGGCGGGAGAGGTGCCCACATCCCTCCTGCCACTTTCCCGTCATCTCCGCCACTTACCTGAACCGCCAGTAGCAGTGGAGACAATTGGGTCCTCTTCTCACAATGCCTGGACGCAGAGTGAGCGGAAGATGCCGCCCACTTGGCTCCATAGCATTGAAGGGCGGAAGTGACGTCAAACATCACTTCCGCCCATAGCTCTTAAAGGAGAAAAAAAATATATATTTTTTTTCAAATTACATTTCATTTTTTATCGCATTGAAGTGTAAATATGAGATCTGAGGTCTGACCCCAGATCTCATATTTAAGAGGACCCGGCATGCTTTTTTCTATTACAAGGAATGTTTACATTCCTTGTAAAAGGAGTTAAAGTGATCAAAATGTTTTTTTTTTCTAAAAGGACCATGTAAAAATAAAAAGTAAAATAAATAAGAAAAAAAAATTTAAAGCGCCCTGTCCCGCCGAGCTCGCGCGCAGAAGCGAACGCATAAGGAAGTCGCGCCCTCATATGAAAATGGTGTTTAAACCACACATGTGAGGTATTTCCACGATCGATAGGGCAAGAGCAATAATTTTGGCACTAGTCCTACGCTGTAACCCAGAACTGGTAACCTGTAGAAATTTTTAAATGTCGCCGATGGAGATTTTTAAATGCCAAAGTTTGTCACCATTCCACGAGCGGACGCAAATTTGAAGCATGACATGTTGGGTATCAATTTACTCGGCATAACATTATCTTTCACAATATGGAAAAAATTGGGCTAACTTTACTGTTGTCTTATTATTTTACTTAAAAAATTGATTTTTTTTTTTTTTTAAAAAGGCGCTTGTAAGACCGCTGCTCAAATATGGTGTGGAATAAAGTATTGCAACCACCGCACCTGGAATTTACTGTTCACTGAACTCTGCCTGAACCGAGCCCAGGTGTTTTTGGCTCATCACTACTGGTGATTCGTTCAGTAACACATTTCCAGTCTCAGGGTGTCTCCTTTATGAAGAAGCAACAGAAACACTCAGAGACAGCAGCAGTATCTGGAGAGGGTAGCATAAGATGGACCAGTTGGTTTACGATGGACTTATATAAGTGACTAACAAACTAAAGCTGAATTCTAGCTAAAGGTGGCCATATATTAATAATTTTTCATTCAACTTGTGACTCCCCATCCACACATTTGAGGTGGATGAGAGAAACACTTCCACTGTGCTATTGTGTTCTGACAACGGGGTGACATCCCTGCCATCAGAATACAATGATCAGTGCTGCTGGCCTGACAGGTTGGTTGTACACAAGCCAACTGATTGGGCTAACTTTACTGTTGTCTTATTATTTAACTCAAAAAATTGATTTTTCTTTTTTTAAAAAAGGCGCTTGTAAGACCGCTGCGCAAATACGGTGTGGAATAAAGTATTGCAACCACCGCACCTGGAATTTACTGTTCACTGAACTCTGCCTGAACCAAACCCAGGTGTGTTTGGCTCATCACTACTGGTGATTCGGTCAGTAACACATTTCCAGTCTCAGGGTGTCTCCTTTATGAAGAAGCAACAGAAACACTCAGAGACAGCAGCAGTATCTGGAGAGGGTAGCATAAGGTGGACCAGTTGGTTTACGATGGCCTTATATAAGTGACTAACAAACTAAAGCTGAATTCTAGCTAAAGGTGGCCATATATTAATCATTTTTCATTCAACTTGTGACTCCCCATCCACACATTTGAGGTGGATGAGGGAAACACTTCCACTGTGCTATTGTGTTCTGACATCCCTGGCATCAGAATACAATGATCAGTGCTGCTGGCCTGACAGGTTGGTTGTACACAAGCCAACTGATAGATCAACTTATGTACAACCAGCTTGCCCATACATGGATTGAAATTCATCCGGTCTCTGCTGAACTGGCTGAATTTCCATCCATGTATGGCCGCCCTAACGCTTTTTAGGCAGTTATAGAATCAATTTTTATCTTCCTTTTGGGTTAAATGTTTTAATCAAATGCATATAAGCTAACCGTTGTAAGACCATTGGCAGATTAAAATGGTTTGTCTACAAATCTATACCCTGTATTTGTCACTTTTGCCAGACCACTTGGTCTGTTAAAGAAATGTGAAAAATAACAGACTTAAGCCTCGTACACATGGTTCGATTTTCGTAAGACCGCGCTTCTAATTTGTGTCCATGACTTTGTAAAGCATACTGACTATCCGAAACTTTTTGTCCGACAAAGGCGAACGTAGTGACGTACTACGAGAGTATAAAGAGGAAGTTCATTTTGGTGAGTCACCCTTCCCCTAATTTCGCTATTAAAAAGACATTAAAAAGATGATAATGTGCGCTGCATTTCGTAATTTCAATTGACACATCGCAAAGGTTAATTCTGGATTACGATCGCCAATTTACACAACCAAACTCTTCCGGGTCGTTCCTTGTTTGTACTTTCGGCTTTTGTATGTCTATTTTTGTACAGACCACCTGAAGATTAGATGTGGTAATGTCGTACGGCAAAAATTTACTAGTCTGCACATCCAGCTTTTGTCTGTCAAAAAATGAAAATCGGATGTCGACAGGAGCATACTAATGGTAAGAATTTTGGATGACAAGCTGTCGAATGAAAATTCCCGTTTGAAATTCGCATTGTGGGTCAGTTCACACCACATGCAGTCCAGTGCGTTTTTTTGTTTTCAATGTTTTTATTGAAATCTTTTATAAAAGAAAAATTCAGTACAGAGTTCGTAAAACAGAAAGGACTGGTTCACTACAGAGGTAGTACAATAAATGAGCATGACAAAAGGCATATAAAAGGAATGAACAGTCAGGATACACAATGGATAAGGGCGAGCTTCGGTCTCCCGCTGCCAGCCCACCACCTGGCAAACAACCTCACCCCTCCCCCCCACCGCCTCGAATAGGAACAAACTGCGAAGCAGGGAGATGGACAGGACCGTCCAAACGACCGGCCGGCCTGGCAGAGGAGCCAAGGGTTTAATGTGAACAGGTATCCTGGATGAGCTCAAAGGGACCATATTAGGTTAAAAATGAGGGAACATTACTTAGGCATTGAAAGGATCCCATTTCGGGCAGAGGAGCCAGTGTTTTATGTCCTATACCCGCTGTGGGAACAAGAGCCCAAGCCCAGAGCGGGAGCAGAATCAATAACAATCAACGGGTAAAAGAACAACATCTTCATAGGAGGGGGGAGAGCTGGGGCCCCCTAACCTATGCAATGAACCAAAACTGGAGGGACTGTGAGCCTCCCACCCCGGGCACAGGCCAATGGAAAAAAGAGAAAGAGAGGGAAAAGAGAAGAGTGGAGGTAGGAGAATAGAGAGTACAAAAGAAAGAGGGTCAATCAGGGGCATCCGGGGGAAGGGGGAGCTGGATTTTGATAACCCGGGATTAGAGAGATCCCCATGAAGTTTGCCCAGGGTTCCCAAGTGGCTTCGAATTTAGTTGTGGAGTCTGTGATAATACTGACTAGTTTTTCTTGCTCCATTATCCAAGAAATTTTACGATGGGCTGCCTCGAAAGAGACCTGGGGTTGCTTCCACGCTTTAGCTAAAGTAATTTTGGCTCCTAGGAAGATGAAGTGAATTAACTTACGGGAATGTTTGGGGGCTTTGGGGATATCCGCGTTTAATAGAGCAATAGTTGGTACTCTAGGGAGATGGCAATTTGTGATTGCGGTGATCAGGTTGAATATCCTCTTCCAAAATGTTCTGATCTTGGGGCAACTCCACCAAATGTGGAGATGGTCTCCCATAAGTTGACAATTTCTGAAGCAAAGAGGGTCCGCTGACGGGTAGAAAGACGATAGGCTAGCAGGTGTGAGGTACCACCTGGTGAATACCTTAAGGTTGGCTTCTATAAGAGCCACGTTTAGGATTCCCTTGTAGGCTCTGAGACAGTTAGTTTGCCATCTCTCAAGACCCCAATCTAGCTGTAAGTCATCTTCCCAGGCGCCCATGTAGCTGGATTTAGAATTAGGAAGGGAGAGTGACTGGTAAATGATCGAAATGCCGCCCCTCTGATCTCTGGCTAACCCGCACCACTGTTCGTACGGAGTAATAGAGGGGGGATTTGGCTTATTTTTCCAAAGGGAGTGGAGGAAAGGAGGTATTTGTCTGAATCTGTAGTGCTCGGAGAGAGAGGCATCTCCAGTTTTGTGGTACAATGTCTCATTGTGATGGGACCCAAGGAGTTGAAAAAGTGTCCGATTCGGTACAATCCTTTATCCACCCACCACTTAAAAGCCATAATGTGTTGTCCCGGGGGAAAGGCAGGATTGTGGAAGATGTGTGCAAGGGGAGTCAGCTCAGAAACTAAGGTGGTAGATGATCTTAAACTGTCCCATAGGGCCAGAGATTGTGAGAGAATCGGAGACAATATGGGAGGTCTGCTTTTGGGACTCATCCAGATGAGATAATCTAATTTGAATGAGGGGACTGCCTGTCTTTCAATCTGTATCCAGTCAGGTTTCTCAAATTTTGAGTAGACCGTGGAAAGTTGGGCGATTCTGGCAGCTTCGTAGTACCACTGGAAGCGGGGGAGTCCTAGTCCTCCCTTAGATCTGTGTTGAAATAGGGTTATTTGGGGGAGTCTGTGGCCAGCTCCTAGCCAAATGAACTTTAGAACCTGTCTTTGGAACCTGTATAGGTGATCTCGTCTAACTGGGATGGGCAGTGATCTGAATAGGTATAGGAGTCGTGGGAGAAGGGTCATATTGATGGAGTTGATTCTGCCCAACCAAGAGAGATTGTGCTTTGACCACTCCTTAAGGTCAGCCTCCAGTTTCTTGTATGCAGGGGGAAAGTTCAGGGAATATAGGAGGTCGATTCTGGAAGTAAGGTTAATTCCGAGGTATTTGATATGTGTGTCTTTCCATTCAAATTTGAAGGTTTCCTTCAGTCTAGACACCAGGTCTGGTTTAAGTGAAATGTTGAGGGCTTGGGATTTGGCATAATTGATTTTAGGCCTGAGCAGTCGGCAAAGCCATTGAGAAGTTTAAACAGGTTTGGGAGGGTAATTAGTGGGGAGGTAATGAAGAGGAGAATATCATCGGCGAAAAGTCCGCATTTGTGGGATTGAGATCCACAGGCGACTCCCGTAATTTTTGGGTTATGGCGAATTGTGATCGCTAGAGATTCTGTTGCAATGGCGATAAGTAACAGCGAAAGGGGGCATCCCTGTCTCTTGCCCTTGGCAATGGAGACTGAACTCGAGAGATGACTTCTAAGGCGTATGATTGCCTTTGGGGTAAAGTAAAGTGTTCGGAGAGTATTTCTAAATCTGGTGCCAAAGCCCCAAAGTTCCATAACCCTGAATAAATACGGCCAAGCTACGGTGTCAAAGGCCTTTTGGAGGTCTAGGGCGAGAAGCATACCTCTTTGTTTGGGGCCTTTGTCCCAGTTGGAGTTAAGAAGAGAAACTATGTTGATCGCCCTCCTGATTTGGACAGGACCTTGTCTGCCTGGTATAAAACCTACTTGGTCTTTATGAATATATAGATTAATAAAGGAGGCTAAGTGGTTTGCTAGCACTTTGGTGAGGATCTTGAGGTCATCGTTGATGAGGGAGATAGGTCTGTAAGAGCTCACCTCTTCAGGGTTTTTGTCAGGTTTGGGGATAACCGTGATGAAAGCCATGTTGAGGTGGGGGTCTAGGGGGTTGCCATTTGCTTTATGGTTAAAGATTTTGGCCAAGAAGGGAGCTAACGTGGAGGCAAATGTTTTATAATACGGGGTTGAAAGGCCGTCTGAGCCTGGGGCAGAGCCCGTTCTGAGATTCTTGATAACCTCAATAATCTCCTCTTCTGTAATGGGGTCCTCCATGAGATCCCTATGGGCCTCAGAGAGGGAAGGGAGGGGAAGGTCTTTTAGGAAGGTACCTATTGAAATTTCTCTGTCAGTGTTGTCTGGCCTATATAGGTCAGAGTAAAAGCTGTGGAAGGCTTTGAGGATTTTATGTGGGTCAGCTGTTTGGGGTTGGCCCGCTACTCTGATTCTGGGAATAGTATGGCATTTGTTCCTAGGGGTGAGTTTGCGTGCAAGCATGGAACCAATTTTGTCTTTCTGGGATTAGAATTTGGCATAATTCCAGCGGATTCTTTTCTTGGCCGAGGCGTTGAGGGCAAGGTTAAGGGTGAGTCTAGCAGCATCAAGCCTGGCCAGAGAGTCTGGAGATGGGTGCTGCTTGTGTAGCTGTTTGAGAGAGGAAAATGACCGTTCAATGTGAAGGATATCTATCTGTCAGGCTTTCTTATTCTGAGCTGCTATCTGAATGAGCTTGCCCCTAATGGTGGCCTTATGCGCCGCCCAGAGGGTTTCCGGGGAGACCCCTGGCCCTCCATTTAAGCTGAAATATTCTTTAATGGCCTCCTCTATTTCTTTAACTCTAATGGGGTCTCGTAGGATTGTTTTGTTTAAGCGCCATTGTCGGGAAGGTTGACTGCAAGGAGGGTCCGTTAGGGAAAGTATAACTATAGAGTGATCTGAACATACTGTGTCTTTAATGGATACTGAGCTGGAGGAGTGGATCAAGCAGGGGGAGGTCAGGATGTGGTCAATTCTAGCATAAGATTGATGTGGGCAAGAGAAGAGAGTGAAGTCTCGCTTAGATGGGTTGAGTTCCCTCCAGATGTCAATAAGGTCTTGTGAGTGGATGAGTTTAGCAATTTTGAGGCTGGAGTTAGTTGGGCGGGTCAGTTGATTCCCGGGGGGTCTGGATTTGTCTAGACGCTGGTCAAATGCTGTGTTTGAGTCACCCCCGCAGATAACTATGCCCTCTAGTCTGGGGTTGAGAGTTTTGAAAAGAGCTTGGAAGAATCGGGGTTGGCCCCTATTGCGGGCGTAGTAAGAAACCAGAGAGTATAACTTATCATTCAGTGTACCTTTAATAAGAATGAATCTCCCCTCTGGGTCTTTGAAAACTGACAAACATGTAAAGTTACAGTGTTTACAGAAAAGTATTGCTACCCCCCCTAGTCTTATCGTTTGCGTTAGCGATGTGAAAAATTGGGAAATGGGGGTGGAGATATTTAGGATTGTACCGAATCGGGAAGTGAGTCTCCTGGATCATTATAATGTCCAGTTTAAGTCCTTTATACTCCTCGAGGGCCTTCCTCCTTTTAGTGGGGGAGTTGAAGCCCTGCACATTGTGCGTAGCTATCCTAAAGACAGGTGGAGGGGCTTGGCTAGCCATGGCAACAGAGGAGCGAGCTATCGGTATTGGAGCAGTCACTTACCCAAGCGAAGATATAGATTTGGGAATGTCTCAGGGCCCTAGAAGTGCAGAAATCCAGGAGAGGGGAAGCAAGTGGGGTAGCCCACCCCTGATTGACTGAAAAAAAAGGAAGTTAGAGAAAGAGAACAGAGAGAAAACAAGAGCAATAAACAATAGGGGCGTCTAATAGACCCTTTTGGGTCTGGGAGGAGAGTCACCTTCCGAGACCCTAAATACAAGTCGTTCGCCCCAGCGAGTGGGGCAAACGTCTTATCCCGTGGTGGCAGGCTAGCCGCAACCATGGAATAAGAGGGTGCACATATGGGACCAGGTCCCGCACCAGCAGCGCTGTTGAACAGTTGTAAAAACCTGTGAAAGAAGACACAACGTTAGACAGATATTGAGCAAAAATAAAGGTGTTGATGTTAGGAGTCCATTATCCTGAGTCCGAGACATGTGCTGTGTAGTCTGTGGAGGGAAGCAACATTCGAAAAAAAAGAAAGAAACTAATTGACTCCCAGAAGGAATTCGAAATCACAATGGCTCAGGGATAGGAGACTGAAAAAAAAAAGGGCCAAAAACAACTAGGGCCCAAGTTCTAAATCCAATAACAAATGAACTGGTAACAGCGGCTAGTCGGGCTGGGTGTGGGAGAGGAAAGTAGCAGTCAATAAGTAGTGAGGGCCCAAAGCCCCCTCTGATTGGTGGGAGACCATAAATGGTAGTCCACGGGATGTGAGCGGTAGGAAAAAATGAGATCCAGAGGGGTGGGGCTGTCCAGATTAGGGGGGTAGATTGTCCTTGGATCTTTTGGATTTTGCCTTGCTCCACAGGGGGGTGATAGAGCTGGTAGGAGGTGGGCGTTTGGTGGAGCCCGAAGCAGAGCCAGAACAGTCCATGGGCGCCTCTTGGGAGATCATCTTGAGATCTAGTAGAATCTTTTCGCCTTCCGGGAATGAGGAGAAAGAGAGGGTCTTGCTCTTCCATACGAATTTCACTGCAAAGGGGAAGGCCCACCAGTATTTAATGTTTTTAGCTGAAAGAACGGATAGAAGAGGTTTGAGTGCTCTTCTCTTTTGTATGGTGGAGGGGGCCAGGTCTGCAAAGATTTGTATCTGGTGACCCAGGCACATAACCTGAGAGTTGTTGCGGGCTTGCTTTATGATTTCTTCTTTCATGGCGTAGAAGTGGGGTTTCACGATGATGTCCCTGGGGGACCCATTTTTCCTGGGAGGCCCCAGAGCTCTATGAGCCCTGTCAAGTTCCAGTCGGTGCCGTGGGGCATCCAGGATGAGGTTTTTCATTAAATCATGGATGGCTCCTTGGACATCAGTGATGGACTCTGGGAGGCCTCTGACTCTGAAGTTCTGTCTCCTGGATCTATTCTCCGTGTCTTCAATTTTGGCCAGGGCAGAGTCCAATTGTTCCTGTAGGATGCCAATGTGGTCCGAATTTCTCGCCACCGTTGCATCTAGTTTCTGCTCAATGGATTCCATTCTGGCCCCTAGGTTCTGGAAATCAGCTTTGATATCATTAGTGATTTTGGCAGCTGTGTTGGATAGGTCCCTTTCTAGAAGGTCGGAGATCTTAAGGAAGAGATCTGCTGAGTTTGAAGGAGAGTCTATGGAATGTTGGCTGAGAGCCGGGCTAACTGACTGGGAGGCCTGCCCAGGCCTACTAGGTGTAGCGGCCTTGTCCTCCAGAGCATGCCTCAGAAGGGATTCTGTGGAGGCTGGAGATGGGAACATTGTTTGCTGGGTAACAAAGAACAAGAAAGGTGCGCCTCTAAGTGCAGTAGTGTATAAAACAAATTTATTAAACAAGATTAAAACTACTCACAATGGTAGTGTGCAGGTGCGCATTGCACTAGAGAAGGAATTCTAGAGGCTGGAAGATCTTTCCCTGGATAGGTTGTGTCGACGGTTTTAGTGATTACTATAGTTTCGACTAAAG
>BLSH010068498.1:5484-34355 GCA_018402905.1 Glandirana rugosa
CGATAGGAATCAGATCGCAGGAGTGAGAACACCCATGCAACCTGATTCTGGTGCGGGAAAAAAAGGTCCCTGCACTGCTATAGCTGTAAAGGCTTGACTAAATCAAATTTGAACCCTACAGGCTAAGACTGGGATGCTATTAAAGTTCATGTGTGTATAAAGGCAGGTGTCCCAATACTTTTGGCAAGATCGCAGATTGTGCAAGATCTGCAATGGTGGTGGAACCCTCGTCCACATAAATGCTACATTTATTTAAAACTTGGGGAAGGACATGAGTTATGTTTAACAACACAGGAAGAGCTGGCAGCCTTTCTACAGGACATAGCAGCTTTGGGATTTGAACCTATGAACCCTGGCTTTGCTCAGCAGAAGTGCTAAGCCCTTAGCCACATTCATGGAGCATCCATTGCTGTGATGTCAAACAGTCCTAAGTCTCAGGGTTGCAATAAATGAACCACTGCAGATGTGCTGTGGAAGGTTGGATAACCATTGAACAACCTGTTTCTGGCATATGCCATATGTTTTGAAGCTTTGTTATGGCTCAGTACTGTGTGCATTCTGCTATAGAAAGTCTCTCATTTTGGGGCATTTGCCTTGGTAAGAAACTGCAATTATTGCTGGATGGGAAATGTTAAGGCTGATTATAGTCTTTTCCCATAGAAAACATGTGACACAATTTGCAATAGTGGTGGAACCCTCCTACACATAAATACTACATGTAGACATAATTTTGGTAAGAACATGAGTTATGAGAACAGAAAACCTCTCTACATGAAGTGATATTCTCAGGATGCAAATCCAGAACCACTATGGTCCTAGGTAGAAGCGTTAAGCTGTTAGCCACCAGTCTGCCGGGTGTGCAAACCTCATACACATAAATACACATAAATACACATAAATACACATAAATACACATATACTGCATTTATTTGCACATATAGGTGGTGGAATTACATCAGTCTGGAGTTTATTCTGTGCTATTTGGTGATGCTTGAAGTGTAAAACAGTGATGTTATTGCAACAGATTTTTTATTATTATTATTTATTATTATTATTATTATTATTATTTAGTATATGTAGTATTATTATTTATTATATTATTATTTATTATTATTATTATTTATTATTATTTATTGTTTGTGCTTTGTGAAGATACCTGTGTGAGTTTAGGAAAAGATTTTTATGAGATGGACAGCAACAAGCAAACGACAGGGAAAAACATGAGAAGATTGAACACTGTAGCATTTTTCAAAATAAATTAGATGATGAAATAGCAACATTGTTGCAGGGACAATTTGTTTGAGTGAAAGATACATTTCATCTCAACATGAAAAGGATTTCTTTAGGGAACTTACAATTGTACCATTAGAATCAATGGCTAAAACTTGCATTAGGCTTCTTAAGAAGGCATATTAGCCAACGCGAATTTGCCTTCTCAAAAAGACTTTATAGACAAGTGTGAATTTGCGAATTTACTATACCGCCCTCTAAAAAAGGCATGGGGGTTAAAATGAGGGAATTTTCTTGTCTAAGCATGCTCAGTTGTGCTGATGAATAGTCAGGAAAAAAGGGGGAATTTGGCTCTTTTCAGACTTTCAATGATATTTCAGGTTATATATCACTTTTTTAAACAATTTAAAAGCAGATCATCATTAAACAAGATACTACATTTTTAAAAACAATTTAGGTGATCCTATCATGCTCTAAACATTATTTCCATGTGCAATTCCCTTGCTTCTACCACGACTAGTTTTTTAGTCAGTCACTGCTGTTTGGGCGTTATAGTGAATTTCATTCTGGGACTATTTTCTCCCTCAGGGCTTTAGTGAATTCCATTTTTGCGCTAATTAGCGCGAATTTGCGATTCTGCGCGCTAAAATTCGCGCAAAGGCATATTCGCGATATAGTAAATGACTCCCAAAGAGTCTCATCTACGAATACCACAAAAAACTTCAAGTTGTCATTGATGTTAATCACTTGCTTACTGGGAACTTAAACCCCCCTCCTACCCAGACCAATTTTCGGCTTTCGGCGCTGTCACATTTTTTTTTTTTTTTTTTAGTTTTCAAAGTTTTATTGGAAAATTGCGTCAGTAACAAACAGAGTGTGCCAACTATGTGGCGCCAACCAATAATAAATGTTTCTTATAAGTTGAGAGCTTATCATCATGAGTACCATTCTTAACAGTGAGCTATCATATATAGGTATAAGGCAGTTAGATGTAAAGGGGAAGATGTGAGAGATAGGCTGTAGTGGGATAAAGAGGGGGGAAGAGGAAGGTAGTAAGGGAATGACATAGAGGTATTTCAAGGTGTCCTGCTTATTTAAGTCTCAGATACCATTACTCCTGGAGAGTTTAGCTATTTGTCCCTGATTGCGCTTCTCAGCCTCGGAGAGGAGTTAATCTGCGGGGATACTCCCTAATTGGTTTGGTTGTTTTACAAGGAATGAGGTCTAGGGGTCAATTTTAAGCAAGTTTTTGGGGTTTGCCAGCCATGCCTGCCACTGATTGTGAAATTTGTTTGTCGAGAGATACGTTTTGGCAAATAAATATTCCATCAGAGCGTTTTCATTCAGTATACTCAGTACCTCTCGACGTTTGGGGGTTTCTACTTGTTGCCAATGGCGGGCAATGGATAATCGTGTGGCAATTAGGATATATGTAACTATGGGATGGAATGCTACTGGCCAATTCAAGTTTTCGAGGCCGAAGAGCGCCATCTGGGGGGTCAGATGTCTGATCAACTTAGTTATATCTTGTAATAAAAGTTCTACTTCTGTCCAGATATTCTTTATATGCGGGCACTCCCACCAGATATGGAGTAGATTTCCGTCCATGTCACAGTTTCTCCAGAATTTACGGGAGTATGAGGTGGATATCCGTGATAGCTTTGTTGGGGTGTAGTACCACCGGTGAAGAATTTTCATCAGGTTTCCCAGTGGGAAATGTTTTTGGAGAACTTTAGAAGAGATTTTATTGCATTCTTCCAGATGAGTGGAGGAGTTTGTATTTGCAGAGTGGTGTTCCAATGTTGAAAAGATAGGGGGTGATTGTCCTGAGTATGCTTTTGGAGGATGTTGTAAAGGTGGGACGTTCCCTTAACCCTGGATTTTGGGCATTGAAAGAAGTTCAATATATCTTTCGAGACTTCTTTGGAGGTAGTTGGGATTTTCGTGAGGATATGACGTATCCTGAGATATAGGTATAAGTCTCTATTGCTGATGTCATAATGATCCTTCAGGTGTTGGAATGTTGCTATTTGGTGTTGTTGAAACAGATCTCCTATTCTTTCGATCCCTTTCAAGGACCATTTATGTATTAGGAGGTCAGGTGAGATGATAGTCAGAGAAAGCACCGGTAAGTTGTAGAGGGCTTGTTGATTTATTCCTGCCGACGACTGGGTTATTCATTTCCATACCCCAAAGGCCCCATAGAGGGATGGGAGGGGGGGCCGAGTTGGAGTGTGACCTAGCCACAGGGCTGCAAGGAGTAAGCTTGGGTTATGCCCTATGGCTTCGATCAAAGTCCATGGGGTGTTTGAGTCCATTTCCCATAATTTCTTCATTTGGTCAATAACAGTTGCTTTGTAGTATGCTTGGAGGTCTGGGACTCCGAGCCCAGCGTGTTCTTTAGGGGTGCAGAGTAGGTGGGATTTGAATCGGGGTTTGCGTGCTGCCCACACGAAGTTGTTGATAATCGTTTGAAATTTCTTAATGTCTGATTTCAAAATTGGGAGTGATAGGGTCCTGAAGGTGTATAGGACATGAGGTAAGAGGAACATCTTGGATAGGGCAATCCTTCCTGCCCAAGATGCTCCATTCGTCAGTAGAGCTTTAATTATGGAATGTAGTTTTTGTTCAAGGATTACAGGGTTCGTTCTAAGAAGGGAGGATGAAGGGGTCACCAGCTGAATGCCTAAGTACGCTAAAGATGAATTTGGAGCCCAGGAGAAAGGAGCTATGGAAGCGATTTTCAGTTTTATTTGTGGAGACATGGCCACTCCAAGCATAGCCGATTTTGAGTTGTTCAATTTATAGTAGGAGATTTGGCTGAATTTATGTATTGTCTCACAAAGGTGTGGGAGAGAGTTTAATGGGTCAGTGAGCCAGACGATTATGTCGTCGGCGTATAGGCCGATCTTATGAGAGGACTGTCCGATTGTTATGCCTTGTATACCTTGGTGTAATCTGATTGCCTGGGCTAGGGGCTCGATCGCAAGAGCAAACACCAAGGGGGACAGGGGGCAGCCCTGTCTAGTCCCATTGGTGATCTCAAAAGGGTCCGAGACCACTCCTGATGTGAGGACCCTTGCTCTAGGGGCTGAGTATAGGCCCATAATGGCATAAAGAAGTTGACCCTGTATGCCAAACACCTGTAGGGCTTCTTTAAGGTAGGACCACAGTTCACTCTATCGAACGCCTTCTCTGCATCTAATGAGATCAGCAGAGAAGGCGTTCGGTTCTGTTCGGCCCAGTGTATTAGATCAATGAACCTTCTTGTACCATCTGATGCCTGTCGAAATGGTATGAAGCCCACCTGGTCCGGATGTACGAGGAATGTGTTTGGCGAGTCAGTTGGCTAGGAGTTTCGTTTATAATTTGATGTCCGTATTAAGAAGTGAGATTGGGCGATAGTTGGCTGGGTCATGCGTGGGTTTGCCTGTTTTATGTATCGTTATAATTGTGGCTTCCAGATTTTCTGAAGGGATATCTCCCGTTGCTAGGAACTCATTAAACAAAAGTGCTAGGTTGGGGGCTAATTGGTCTGAGTATATTTTATAATATTCATTAATAAACCCATCCGGGCCAGGGGCTTTGTGTGAGGGGAGGGTTCTGATGCCCTCTTGTACCTCCTTAATTGAGAATTGGGTGTTTAAGGCGTCTAGCTGTTCAGGGGAGATCTTTGGTAGATTAAGATTATTTAGAAAGTCCTTGATTAGTTGTTGTGTGGGCTGGGGTTCGTTGGGGGATTGCGCTAGATTGTATAGCTTGGCATAGAAGGAGCTGAAACAATCAGCTATCTCTTTGGGGTTGCTCAGTCTCTTACTTTGTTCATTCAAGAGGAAAGGGATTCTCGATTGGGCTTCTCTGCGTTTATATTGTTGGGCTAGAAATTTCCCTCCTTTGTTGCTCTGCGAGTACCATGTGAGGCGTAGCCGTCTAAGGTAGTGGTCATGATTCTTTCGGAGGTAAGTACTGAGGTCATTCCTCAGTTTGCTAAGGTCGTCTGCTAGTAATTGTGAGGGTGTCTGTTTATTGATTGTTTCTAAGGCTTTGATTTGTACTAGTAAAGAGTTTATATGTTGGTACCTTTTCTTTTTCTCCTGGGCTCCACATTTCAGTAGTATCCCCCTCAGCACTGATTTATGAGCATTCCAGAGGGTGGAGTGCTTATTAACAGTCTTATTGTTAGAGGCAAAAAAATGTAATATTTCGGATTGGACCTGTTCCTTAATCTCCTTAGTCAGCAGTAATGTAGGGTTTAATCGCCATCTAGTAAATTTAGGTGTTGATGAGGACAAGGCCACTGTGATGGATACTGGGGCATGATCCGACCATTTTATCAGCCCAATTTGTGAATGAGTGATCTTCTGTAGTAAGACCTTGGAGGTAAGGAACAGGTCAATCCTTGAGTAGGATTTCTGGGCTTGGGAGTAGAACGAATAGTCTCTCTCTGTGCCGTGTTGGCATCTCCAGGGATCACACCAGTCTTCTAGGGAAACGAGGTTAGCTAGGGCAGTCGATTTTCTTTTTTTGGAGTTGGAAGTGTCAAGTTGGGGGTCAATGATGTCATTGAAATCCCCACATATCACTATTTGGTCTTTTGGGAAAAATTGTAGTTTTTGTAGAAGTTTTTTGTAAAATATTTTTGGTGTGTGTTTGGGGCGTAGATGTTGACAATGATTAAGGGGTGATTGTTAAACGTGGCCTATACTATCAGGTATCTCCCAGTAGGGTCTGCTTCAATACTCCGTAGGGAGAAAGCTATTGTTGATCTGACTGCAATCATTACCCCTCTGGCTTTCTTATCTGCATTTGCTTGAAAGCGGTATGGGAAAAGTTTGTGTGAGCAAGGCGGGTGATTTTGCTCCATGAAGTGTGTCTCTTGAACACACAGGATATCTGCTTTGTGAGATATGGCTTCCCTCCATAGTAAGGATCTCTTGAAGAGACTATTGAGGCCTTTGGCATTTAGGGATAGGATTGAAATTGACATTGTGTATCCCCCGAAGATCTGTATTGGCAACCGAGAGGACTTTACAATGACAAGATTGTACAGAAAGGATACTGTTAAGGGTGACTCGGAGTGAGTGTGCGGATCCGAGGGGCTTCACTAAATCGGGTCCTCGCCCGCACAATCCGTCCGAGCCAGATCTGAGATCAGCCAAATATCTGGCGGGCCTGAACCAAGCTCGCTTGTTTGTCTAAGATCTCAGATCAGAAGATACAAAACTATAAATTTCTAGTGATAACTAGACAATCCGGTTAACACGTGATCTAACTAGTTAGATAAATAGACTAGGATCTGTAAATTAATTTGAAAATGTAAACCTGTGGTGTGCTTAGCACACTGAATTAGAGGGGTGGGGAGGGTAAAAAGAACAACAACAGAAGACCTCCCGCTCCTCCACTAGAAACATAAATTTGAACAAAGTCTGAGTCCAGCCTGGACAATAGATCTAGATCCTGTAGGTGTATGAGCCTGTAGTGAGTTAATCTCCACTATGTGTGCGGGACTCCCATGTGTTAGGAATCTTGGCTGAGGGTTTAACGTTGGGGGTCACCAGTGGGGTTCGTGTGAGTAGACCCCAGTTGTGAAGCAATTTGATCCCTTCTTGTTATAGTGGTGTTTTGGTTACGGTAGGTCACAAAAAGCTTTACGGGGTAGCCCCATTTGTAGGGAATCTTACGCTCAATTAGTACTGAGGTAACTGCTTCAAACGATTTTCTGGCTTGTGCTGTTGCCGCAGAGATGTCATTGAAGAGCTTTATCTTTTCAAAGGGCTCTGGCAGCGTGCGGAGTGCTCTTGCGGCTCTCATGATGTCATCTTTTACATGAAAAAAATGCACTCTTGCTAGTATATCTCTGGGTATATTTGGTGGCAGGTGTTGTGGCTTGTGTAGAAAATCTTATCTTCCGCGCTCAAGGAGTATAGCTTAACTGCAGTGGTGAAGCAAGGGATGTCTACTGTTGTCAAAGCTGGATAACGTGCCAACCTGCTCCCACCTATTGGACTGGGGTCGTCCCAACTATAGAAACAAAAAAGCACACAAGGGCGCACTGGCATAGCGCATTATCCTTGATACATTTTAATCAATAAAATCATAAAAACATACTCACAAACAGCTTTTGTGTATAAAACATTCACAGTGCTGGAATGGGTAACGACCATACGACCGTCTCCTGCCTGTGACCCAGATGGACTAGCTTACGCGTTTCCAGGCCGTAGCCTCTTCATCAGAGCCTGGCTAGCTACGTCTGAGCCTCAGATTTATATGTCGCACAGTCTGCCCACATGGGAGGGGGGAGGGAAGGGGTGGAGTGGAGGTGTAATCCTGCCCACCAACCCTAAGGGCCCGGAGGGCTGGCTAGCACCACCACCGAGTTCATGACCCCTCCCTCTTTGCTATTGTGGACACTCCCTCCTCCACGGCCAGGTGTAATCCTGTGATATAGTGCTGAATGTTTTACAAATTCCTATGGGGTTGCCACCTTTTGCTCAGGAGAAATGAGAAAGCAAACAAATGTTAACAAAAAAAAAACAAAAAAAAAAAAAACAAAAACACAACTGACAAATAGGAGGAACTAGTTCCACTGACCAGTGTCATGCCTGATATGCCTTCCCACAGACATTATGTCACTAGCTGTGTGATAGCATCATCTGAGTGGGATGTGTAAAAAATATATATGTACATATACAGCGTTACCTTAATACTCTGAACGTAGGGAGAGTGGGGAGCAGCCTGCTTCAGATCAACCCTCGGGACACTGTGCTGATTCATGTATCATATCTTCATGTAGATATAAGCTGCGGGCCGGGCAGTCCTCTTGGACCGCACACAGCTAGTCCATCTGGGTCACAGGCAGGAGACGGTCGTATGGTCGTTACCCATTCCAGCACTGTGAATGTTTTATACACAAAAGCTGTTTGTGAGTATGTTTTTATGATTTTATTGATTAAAATGTATCAAGGATAATGCGCTATGCCAGTGCGCCCTTGTGTGCTTTTTTGTTGTGGCTTGTGGAGCCTGTGTGCTCTGTCATTTAGGATGTCTCTTGTATGTATTTCTGGTATGAGTTTGCGGAACAGTTGATGTAAGTAGGGGATAATCCCGGGGGTATCTAGTGACTCCGGGACCCCCCTTATTTTGATGTTGTTCCGTCTCGACCTATCCTCTAAATCTGCGACTTTTAGTCGCAGCGAGTGCAGAGCGTCAGCCTGTTCATCTTGGATATCCACCATGGTGTTATGCGCCTTGGTTGATTCCATTAAATGCTTTTTAATGTGGTCTAAACGGTCCTCTGCTGAGTTAATCCTATCATGTAGCTGGTTAACGGAGATTCTCAGCTCCCTATGCAAATCTGTCTGCAGGGAGAGAAGCATGGCTTTCATGGAGTGCTCAGAAGCAGGGCCGTCTGTGGTGGGGAAGGCTGCTAGTGTATTAGTGATGTCCTTATCATTTGTAGGACTACAAGCGCCATGCTGCCTCTTAATCGGCGGCTGCTTATCAGGCAATTGAGCTAGTGCATCTGCCATCCTCTTACCTCTCTCTCCCAGAGGGGAGGGCAGCTCTGTCTGTTGTGATGCTGGAAGCTCCAGGGGCTCTGTGTTCAACGCGCCCTCTGTTGCCGGCTCTGCCATCGGAGCTGCGTCTCCGTGTCCCCGGCCGGCGCTATCTTGGGTTCCCTGGCGTTCAGGTTTCATGTAGAAATCTAGGAGTCCCCTGGAGCCTTGTCCGAGATTCTTTCTCCTAGTCATGCTCCCCAGGCCTTCCTCAGTATTCCCCCTCGTTGTGGGGTCTGTAGCGCTGATGCTGGCGGCTGGATTAGTAGGAATGTGCTGTGGAGGAGCGGAGCCGAATGATCAAGCGTCCATCTTTGGCAGCGGCCAAACCACGCCCCTCAGCACTGTCACATTTTGAATGACAATTGCGCGGTTGTGCGATGTTGTACCCAAACAAAATTTTTATCATTTTTTCCCACAAATAGAGCTTTCTTTTGGTGATATTTGATCATCTCTGCAGTTTTTATTTTTTGCGCTATAAACAAAGAGCAACAATTTTGAAAAAAGAACAATATTTTTTACTTTTTGCTATAATAAATATAAAAAAATATATATAAAAAAGAAAATAATTCATCAGTTTTGGCCGATATATATTCTTCTACATATTTTTGGTAAAAAAAAAAAGAAATCGAAATTGGCGTATATTGATTGGTTTGCACAAAAGATATCGTATCTACAAACTATGGAAATTGATTTATGGGGTTTTTTTTTACTGGTAATGATGGCCATTCTGCAGCTCTAACAGTTGATCGCGGGTCTCCGGCGGACATTGAGGCCGCCCGACCCACGGGCACGCCCATGCAGGCTGTGAGTGCGCGGGGGAGAGTGCAAGTGGGCGGACGTCCATGGGCAATTGAGATCCGTGCTGTAGCCATCTTTCGGCTATATCGCGTATCTGAACTGGTTAAAGGGGGCAATACTCGGTATTAAAAACTGGGGTATGTAAACTTTTGATCAGGGTCATTTGGATGGTTTCTGATGTCATTGTGATTTAAAAATAGTAAACACAGTTGATTGATAATAAATGGCTTCAGCCAAACACTAACCATGAGTGAAAGAAAAGTTTTTGTGTTATCATTCATATTCTCTGAAAAATGGCCAAAAAATCATAAATTCTGCTAGGGTATGTAAACTTATGAGCACGACCGTATGTCTTGATTTTTATTGTATTTTTTTATGATCTGAGTGTGCCTACTTTATATTGGTGATATTTACTTGATGACATTCATGTAATGGGTCTAATGTTATTGAAAATGCTGTTGGGGGTCTTTACATTTTGGAATACTCTATGACAATTAAAATGAGACCTAAGAGGCAATACAAAAGTTGTATACATGTTGTATTCATCCAGTATTATGTTTAAATATAACTAAAATCTTGGAAGATTAACTCCTGCTGCCAAACATATTTCTAAAATTCTGAAGAAAATGTCATAATCTGACAACACAGAACTGGGCAGCGCTGGGTAACATAGATTGTGCCATTTTTTTGTGGAAATTACTTATACTAGATGATGTATAAATAGTATAATATCTGTCTGTTTATTTTTGCACTTTGAAGACCCTGTAGATCCCCTTTGTCCTTTGATAATGTAAATAGAGCAAAAACAAGACACAGGATTTGGGAATACTTTTATTACAGTTATCCTTTGAAAACACACCCCAAAATGTTATACTAACCTGTTCACAACCCTCATAGGTCTTAACTGGGGTTGCTTTCAAAAGACACTCAACCTCCTCACATAAAGTCTCCGAGCCATGCCACACATGCATAGTGGAATCCCTGTTCATTTCTATAGAAGGACTGTCTACCATTGCGACTCAAAAGTACACTTGTCCTTTACATTGGCAGGGATGATGCTTGATCCTAACAAACATGTCTGTTATAAGATGGTACTTTTGGCCTCCAGTTATCAATGCGTTTGGAGAGTCCTATTTTGGTCATTAGGCAAGAGGTTTGGGTTTGAGGTGGACCTCCCAGTTTCACAGTTGGGCAAAATTTGGAATTTATGGTCGAAATTTGCACCTGAACCCATAAAGCACTGGATAATATTTGCTCCAGTCTGATGAGAGGCAATAACTTTAATACATGGACAAGGTAGCCCTCTACCTATAAAATGTTGGGCTCCCAGCAGCCATATTGTCAGTGTGTGTTGAAGCTGACAAATTTGTGTAGGGAGAGCATACAACACTATACTTTGGTATGCTTGCATACTGTTTCTAGAAACCCATTCTCATATATTACACTGTGATTCAGTTGCTAATATGACCACCCAGAACTACCAGTGCTCCAGTAAACGCGCTTAACCCCAAGCAACTGACACTATACTGTCTCTGTCTCCCGAACAATAACAGTGGGATAACAATTAGTGGGGGGCGGCCACTGCCCCACTACAGTAAGTTCCCGTCGGGGGTGGCGGGGTAGATTTGGTCGTCAATCACTTTCCAGCACGAAAGAAACGAAACAGTAACATTAGGATAATAGGTCTTATAGGCCACAATATACGTGATTGGTCATGTTCTCCTGCTTCACCTTGTCTCCCCACTCCATCCCTCCCTACCCTGTCCTTGGTTCTTAATGATTGTTTTCTTTATTTATTGCTTGGATTCCTGTTTCTCATGTGATGAGCACTACACTGTACCAGTTATAATGTTTGCAGTCTGATTTTACCATGTACTAATGCTAAAAATTTTGATAAACTTTTTGGAAAAGGTGAAAAATAGTATGTGTATGCGCTGTCCTTCGGTGCAACTGCTTTAAGGCCTGGACATGGTTGCCATATAAAATATGAGGTTTTTGTTTAACCATCCCACCTCATAGTAGTTATGTGCCTACTGATCTGTGCCATCTGCTCTGTATTTATTTGTCAGTCATGTTCTCATATGTGACTTTCTCTACAATATAGGATATTCTTACAATGGTTGCCATGACCATCAGCCTTTAGGCAATGTATATTATTGGAAGGACCTTAGTCTATGGCTTTAATGCTGTTTTTCAACTCCCTGTTTGGGTTCACGTATTGTATCATTGTTAATAGTTATCATTGAGAACAAACTGTCATGTCATACTACATTGTCATGTTGCATAACTTAAAGAGGAAGTAAAGTAGCCCGCTTGTGCCGTTTCTTCAGGGCCCATGCTGTGACTGACCGTGGTTGGCCGGAGCCATGATGACGTCACTCCCGCTCACCTTCCCGAACCATAGTGACTCTGCCCACTGAGCCTAAGGTGCCTATGCCTGAGCAGTTTGCGGGGGACCACAGGAAGTTCAGAGCCTTCCGCAATTCCTGTGAACTGTACTTCGCTCTCCAGCCCCGCACATTCTCTTTGGAAGCCACCAAGGTGGGCCTGGTGATCTCGTTTCTTCAGGATGAACCACAGGCCTGGGCTCATTACCTATTGCAGCAAAAGGCTCATGAGACCACCACCTTAGACCATTTTTTCCATGCCATGGCCCAACTATATGAGGACCCACACCAGGCAGCAACCGCAGAAACAGCACACCATGTCCTCCAACAGGGCCATCGTACTGCAGAGGACTACGTGTCTGAGTTCAGACGCTGGAGTGCTGACACAGCCTGGAATGATGCGGCCCTCTGCTACCAGTTCAGGCTGGGACTCTCCGAGCCGCTCAAGGATGAGCTGGCACACATCTGTGTACCCCATACCCTTGAAGTGCTAATTATTCTGGCCATTCAAATTGACCGTCTGTAGCAAAGACAAAGGAACAATGGTGCACTGGTCTAGCGCATTATCCTAAGATAAAAACCTTTTATTAAAAAATTAAAAACATACTCACAAACAAGCTGTGAAATTAAGCTTATCAAGCATTTGTGGAGTCCTTCCAATGCATGGCTGTGTGCTGCGCGGCTGGTTCTTTTACAAACAAGGCTAATGCGTTTTGAGGTTTCCACCTCTTCCTCAGAGCCTCTGAGGAAGAGGTGGAAACCTCGAAATGCGTTAGCCTTGTTTGTGAGAGAATCAGCCGCGCAGCACGCGGCCATGCATTGGATGGTCTTCACAAATGCTTGATAAGCTTAATTTCACAGCTTGTTTGTGAGTATGTTTTTAACTTTGTAATAAAAGGTTTTTATCTTAGGATAATGCGCTAGGCCAGTGCGCCATTGTTCTTTTGTCTTTGCTACAGTGTATCTGAACTACCCCTAGTTCACCAGTGGCAGCAAGGCGGCACATTATCTCAAGTCTTAGACATATCAGGAATTGAAGTATCGGGTGGAAGATGCCTTCCCTCTGAGCGCAGGAAGGAGATTTTTGTTTGTGAATTGTCAAATTGACCGTCGCCTGCGGGAGCGCAGAGCAGAGAGGGCCACAGGATCTCTGTGTCCTACCTGGATGCTTCCCTGAGTGCCTAACTACCTGGACCAAGCCCAGCGGCAATCTCCTCCTCCTCTCCTCAAGATCTTCCCAAGCCTATGCAGATTGGGCTCCTCCGCCCATCCCTGTCCTCTGAGGAACGACAGAGGCGCATGACCCACAACTTGTGCCTCTATTGTGGCGGTTCAGGGCATCTAGTGAGGAATTGCTCCGCCAAAGCTGGTAAGTGTCCAGCACCAGTCTCAGGAGAAGTGCTGTCCTTACCAAGCTCCCAATCTCACCTAATCCTCTCTATCTCTCTACAGCTTCCCGATGGGAATATCCAAGTTCCAGCCATCCTGGACTAGGGAGTGTGTAGTTGTTTTATTGACCTCTCCTTCGCTGCCCAGCATTGGATCCCTCTCAGGCCCAAGGAACGTCCGATGTCTATTCGATTGGCCGACGGGTCAGACATCAAGTCTGGCACAGTGACCCAAGAAACTTTCCCTCTACCTGCCTGAATGGCCGAAGGCCACTCGGAGTTCCTATTATTGGATGCAATCATTTCCCCACTGATCCCAGTGATCCTTGGCCTCCCGTGGCTCCGAGTACACAGCCCTCACATTGACAGGAACACTGGAGAAGTTTGATTCCTGTCCCCATACTGTTTGGGCCACTGCTTCCAGCCGCCCCTGAGGGCATCACCAGTGGTGCTCTCTATCAACCCTGATCCAGATCAGGAGACCTGCCTTGCTGTCCCTGAAGTGTACCATGACTTCTTGGATGTCTTTAGCAAGAAGGGGCAGATTTCCTACCTCCTCATAGGCCATATGACTGCCCAATAGATCTGCTACCTGGAGCCAAGGTCCCTTTTGGCAGGATTTTTCCTCTTTCAGAAGTGGAGCTAGTAGCCCTCAAGGCTTACCTGGAAGAGAACCTGCAGAAGGGGTTCATCCGACCCTCTACATCTCCCGCAGGGGCCGGAATTTTCTTTGTTGAAAAGAAGGACCACTCCCTCCGGCCATGCATTGATTATCGGGACCTTAATAAGATCACGGTCAAGAACTGATATCCATTGCCCCTGGTTCCTGAACTTTTCCAATGCCTCGGCTCTGCAGCCATATTCACCAAGTTGGATCTTTGGGGGGGCTTACAACTTAATCCTTATACGGGAGGGGGATGAATGGAAGATGGCTTTCTGGACCCGTTTTGGCCACTTCAAATATTTGGTCATGCCCTTCGGGCTCTGTAATGCCCCGGCCACGTTCCATCACCTGGTCAACGATGTCTTCAAAGACTTTCTTAATCTATTTGTAGTAGTATATCTGGACGACCCTCTCATCTTCTCCCCCTCCCAGGAGGAACACCGTAAGCATGTCAGGAGTGTACTCAGCCGCCTACAGCAGCATGGCCTGTATGCCAAGGCCAAAAAGTGTGCCTTCGAGCACACAGACATTGCCTTCTTGGGGTTCCACATCTCCACTACTGGCACAACCATGGACCCCCAGAAAGTAGCAGCTACTGTTGACTGGCCACCACCGGCAGACAAAAAGGCGATACAACGTTTTGTCGGCTTTGCCAATTTCTATAGAAAATTCATTTGAGGATTCTCTGCCGTCATCTCCCCAATAACGCAGTTAACCAAACAAAATACCATTTTGTCTGGACCACGGAAGCGTAAGCCGCCTTCCAAACCTTAAATAGACTGTTTACTTCTGTCCCAGACACAGGGACCTAAGACTTCTTGGCACCCCACCGCTTTCTTTTCACGGAAGCTCTCTCCCCTCGAGAAAAATTACGATGTGGGCGACAGGGAGCTTCTGGCAATTAAATCCACCCTGGAAGAATGGCGGTATCTCTTGGAAGGAGCAGCTCATCCAGTCTTGGTCTTCACAGACCATAAGAACCTGGAATACCTGAGAACAGCCAAGAGACTTAGGCCCAGCCAAGCGCGCTGGGCCTTGTTCTTCTCCCGGTTTCAGCTACATATTACGTACCGACCCGGATTCAAAAATGTTAAGTACCTCCTCCTGACACCATCTTTCCGGCTCACAATTTCTTGTTAATTCAGGAAGATCTACTGACCCGGATCAGGCAAACTCTGGCTGCCTCCGCTGTACCCGCAGACTCTGGACTTTCCCTCAAAGACGGGTTATGGTGGTCTGGTACACAAGTCTTTGTGCCAGAAGAACTCCGCCTGACTGCCTTGGAGCTCTGCCACAACCACCACCTAGCCGGACACTTCAGCCACCGAAGGACAGCTGAACTGCTTTCTCGCACCTTTTGGTGGCCACATATGAAAGAGGACTGTAAAAATGATGTAGGCGCCTGCCCTAAGTGCGCCAAAAACAAAAGGGAGAGAACTAAGGCATGGGGCCTACTAAACCCATTACCCATTCCCGAGCCTCCTTGGGCTCAGATCTCAATGGACTTTATTGTGGAATTACCCCCATTGGCAGGCTTCACAACAATCTTTGTGGTGGTTGACCGCCTCACGAAGATGGCGCACTTCATTCCGATGAGGGGCACCCCCTCGGCCACAGAAACGGCCAAAGTATTCATCAGGGAAGTTGTCCGCCTACACAGCATTCCAGAAGACATAGTATCTGATAGAGGGGTGCAGTTCACATCCCGAGTCTGGAGGTCCCTGTGTTCTACTTTGGGGATAAAATTGGCCTTCTCTTGAGCCTATCACCCGCAGTACAATGGTCAAACAGAAAGGACCAACCAGACCCTGGAGCAATACCTCCGCTGCTACTCCTCCTACTCTCAAGACGACTGGGTCTCCTTGTTGCCACTAGCTGAGTTCACCTGCAACAACTCCGTCCATTCTGCCACCAAGCAGTCTCCGTTTTGGGCGAATCTCAGCTACCACCCCAAATTCCTGCCTGACTTTCTCCTGGAAAGTGCAATCCCAGCCACACTGGAGATGACTAAATTCCTGGAAATTAACAAAAAGCTACTACTGGAGACTCTTACCCAGACTCAACAAGGAGATCTTTGACAGGAAAAGACGAGGAGAACTTGATCTCCAACCTGGCAATCGGGTCTGGTTGGCAAACACCAATCTAAGACTGTCCTGCCCATACAAGAAACTAGAGCCGAAATTCATAGGGCCCTTTCCGATAAAAAGGAGAATCAATAAATTGGCCTAAGAGCTTGACCTTCCACTTACACTTAAAATGTATCCGGTGTTTCACGTGCACCTCCTCAAGCCAGTTTCCGGGGACCCGTTTCCAGGACAGAAAACTACCCCACCTGAACCTGTGTTGATAAATGGAGAGGAGGAGTTTGAGGTGGAATCCATCCTCGATTGCAGGAGAAGAACAGGAGGCATGCAGTTCCTTGTAAAATGGAAAGGATATGGGCCTGAGGAAAATTTGTGGGGGCCAGAAAGCAACTTACACGCCAAAGAACTTGTCAAAATGTTTTGGAGAAACAATCCGGCCCAGAGAGCCCAGTTGGGCATCTGGAGGCTGACCCTTGGGGGGGGAAATGTTATGAAAAGCAAAAATGTGCCTGGGAACCACCCGAGCGTGTGTGCGCGTGGCTGGGCGCGCTGATGGCGCCAAAACTGACTATTTAGTCAGACAGCACCTTGCAGCAGATGCTGTCTGTTCTACAGCGTTCCCCGCACCTGTGACCCCCTGTGATTACTATTGAGTGACTTCCTGCATCTGTGACCCCAGCTACTCCTGTGGACCTTGCTGATATCTGCCTGCCCTTGACCCTGGCCTGTTTACGACTATCCTCTTGCCTGCTCCCTTTGCACTTCTGCCGCCAGCACATTGCCGACTCAGCCTGTACCCGACCATCCGTTTGCCTGATCCCTTTGTACCTCACAGCCTGCCAGTTGCCGACCCGGACTGTACCACTACCCTTCAGCTTGCACAAGCTCCAGCAGACTTCTGCATACCATCTGAGAGTTGTCCAGCCCTCGTGCCCCCTGCGCTCCAGAGCTCCCTGTCCACACTACCAGGGCCTCTCGAACTAGGGCCGCAAGAGAGGTTGCCCCCCACACGAGCCAGACTCTACCACCAGGTACGTGACAAGAAGACTTCACCTCTGAGATAGGAACCTGGAAAATGTTTAGTAAGAGCCTGGATGGCAAGGATTTATTTTCTGTTTTGTTTGTTTGATTTTTCATGCAACCTTTTAAATAAAACTGGCTACAAGTCAGCTTTTAAGAAAAACCTGCGTTTGGACTACCCTTTTCCCAGGAAAGGTGATCCCCCTTGAGCTCCCCCCCCCCCCCCAAATATGGTGGATTTTCGGTGGGCATCTTCCTGAACAAGTAGAAAGATGGAGTATGTGTTAAAAGCCCTGCTGCAGTCCACTGCAACCCAGCAGGAGAAAAATTGCCGGCAACAGGAGGCAAATCGCCAGCAGCAGGAAACCAATTGTCAGTTCGCACAGGCCACTGTAGCGCAGCAGGAGCAAATCACTAGCAGCAGGAGGTGAATCGCCAGGCCATTGCAATCCAGCAGAAAACCAACCACCAAGTCACAGAGGACATGGCAGCCCAGCAGGAGGCGTATCGCCAGGCCATTGCAGCCCAGCAGGAGATGAATCGCCAGTTTGCAGAGGCCTTGGTGGAGTTAAACAAGGAGTCTGCAAGTCCTTTGCCGGTGGAACAGAAAATGGTATGTGGCAGCTATTACCTGCAGATGATGTGGAAGCTTACTTAGCTACTTTTGAATGAGTCACTGTTCGAGAAGGATGGCAAAAAGAGCAATGGGCAGGACTGCTAGCGCCCTTTCTGACAGGAGAAAGGCATATTATGACCTGGAACCAGATACTGCCAGGATTATGAGACAACGAAAGCTGAGATGCTTGCATGCCTGGGATTCACCATTGCAGTCTGGGGTCAACGGGTGCATCTGTGGTCATGCAGTACTGACAAGCCACCCTGCTTCCAAATGTTTGACATAATACACCTCACCAAGAAGTAGCTGCAGCCAGAGACTTTACCGGGTCCTAAGATTGTGGAGCGTGTGGTCATCATGGACCATTATTTATGTGTGCTCCCTGCCACTTTGAGGAAGTGGGTCAGCCATGGGGACCCTATGACTGCAAACCAGCTGGTGGACTTGGTGGAGAGATATACGGCTGCTGAGGACTTGTTGAGCCCATCCGTGCCCCACTCCAATGTCCTTAGGGGTGAAAAACTGCCCAGAGGATCCGGAAAGACTGTTTCAGTGTTCAAGGGCATGGGACAAAAATACAAGACTTGCCAGAGATAATGAGATTTAGGGCTCAGGACCTGGCAACTGGCCAAATAGGTCAGGAAGGTCTCTGAGACCGTTTATAGGATACAGAACACATAAAATCATGCTATTGCTGCCATGCATTAGGTCATATTGCTGCTAACTGTTCCCTAAATTATGAACCAATGCAATGTGATAATGCTTACTTGAAAAAACACATGTCTCTTTTTGCACAGGTGGCATGTACTGCATCATGTCATGGAAAAACAAATCTGTGGTAATTCAGTTGATGGAAAGGCAGTCACTGCTCTGCTAGATTCTGTTAGTGTTGTGACATTAGTCAAAGGTGATTTTGTAAATCCTGCAAAGTTACACCCTAGAACTATTGGAGTGATATGTATACACGGTGGCACACATGATTACCAGACTGCTGTGGTTGAGTATGATATCCCTTTCCGGCACTGTGACACATTCAATGGGGGTGGTACCCTCACTACTCCATGAAGTCCTAGTGGGGAGAGATTTTCCACACTTTTGGATTATATGAGGAAACACTGAAACTCACTCTGGACTTTTTTGATTGCAAAATTGAAAGGGAAACTGTTGGTGCGTCCAACAGAGGCGTAAGTCCTTTTCCTTTTTTGTACTGGCTGCAGGAGGAGCTAGAATCCAGCCCCCAGCTTGAGGGTAATGAACAAGAAATTATCTCTGACTCTAATAATGAGAGTGGACAGAATGTGGGGCCTGACTTAGAAGTCAGGAAAGATGACTTTTGTACAGAACAATTAAGGTTGAATATGTTTTATTTTAAACAAGTCATGAGTTTACATATATGAGAAAAGGCAGTATGGTACATAACTCCAATGGTGTTTATCTCAAGTAAACATACTTAAATGTCAGACTACATGACCATTGCACATGGAAGAAGTGTCAAGGAAAGAAAAGAAAAGAGGGGGAGAGAAGAGGGGAGGGAGATGGGGAGGGGATGATGTGGACCGCGGGCTTAAGTAAGTGTATTTCAATAGTAGTATATTGAATCTTTATCTGCATTTATGATTTCAGTCTATTTTTCAGTTTGTCAGAGGATGAGTAATGCATCCAACTGTACCACAGGGTTTTAAATTTTTCCCATTGGTCTAATTCACTGGCTCTCATTTTACAGAACAATTAAGAGGCGCCACATTTATTAGAGCCAGAGAAAACATTAAAATGATTGATGGCAAACCTGTTGAACCTAATGTAGGGGTGTCTTTTCCCTGCATGGTTCTTAAAATAACTTGCTGTATCAAGTGGTAAAGCAAGGGGAGGAGGAGGTAGAGCAATTAGTGGTTCCCAAACCCTATCGCTGGATTGTATTAGATTTGGCTCATGGTCATATAATGGGTGGACATCTGGGTATAGAGAAAACTAAGGAGAAGATAACCCAGAGATACTTTTGGACTGGGTTACATGCAGACGTCAAAGAATATTGTGAGTCATGCCCAGAGTGTCAGTATTCTGCACCATTTCTCCATTTTCGTAGTCCGTTGGTACCGTTATCGATAATTTAGGTGCCTTTTGAAAGAATTGGCATGGATCTGGTGGGACCAGTAGTAAAGTCTGCTCGGGGCCATCAGCACATACTGGTAATACTGGACTATATCACAAGGTATCCTGAAGCCATTCCCATGCGTAATACCTCAGCTAAAACTATTGCCAAAGAGCTTGTACAGGTATTTACTCATGTGGGTATTCCAAAAGAGATATTAATGAATCAAGTCACACCATTTATGTCCAGAGTCAATAAAGAATTGTGGTGTAGAAAATCTCTCATCTCTGTACCTCTGTTTACCACCCCCAAACTGATGGTCTTGTGGAGAGATTTAACAAAATGTTCAAAAGCATGTTCAAAAAAGGTGGTGGACAAAGATGGGAGAAATTGGGATTTTTTGCTGCCATACCTCATGTTTGCCATACTAGAGGTACCTCAGGCATCCACAGGTTATTCCCCTTTCGAACTACTGTATGGTAGACATCCCAGGGGATTGCTAGTAGAGTTGAGCGAACCCGGACTGTAAAGTTCGGGTCCGTACCGAACTTTGGGGTGTCCGGGACCCGGACCCGAACCCAGACTTTTCAAAAACAAAGTCTGGGTTCGGGTCCGGGGTTCTGGTATTTTATTACACGTGTTGAATAGCTGCCAAGGGCAGCCAATCAACAAGTGTTTCACTGGATTTCCCTAAGAAACAATCACAGCCATGCCTACTAATGGCATGGCTGTGATTGGCCAGTGCACCATGTGACCCAGCCTCTATATGGGGCTGGAGTCACTGTGCTGCATGTCATATGCTCTCACGATAGTTTAGGGAGAGAATGCTGCTGGCTCTGTGAGGGACAGATTGCAGAACATCTCATGTTGCATTACTGAACGATCTGATTGTGGACTAGGGAGAGATACTAGTACTGCTGCTTTGAGGGACAGATTGCACACCTCATCCTGCTGCACAGAATGATCTGACTGGACTAGGTAGAGTCTGTTGCTTTAAGGGAAAGATTATTCTTCTAAAATCATCTCCAACTTGTACAGGGAAAGGTTCCAGCTGTTGCTTTAAGGGAAAGATTATTGTTCTAAAATCATCTGCAAGCGCCATTCACTAAGTGTATTCTAGCCGCATAGAGCCATATTAGTGTTCTAAAATCATGTCCAAGCTCCATTTACTAAGTGTATTGTAGCTGCATAGAGCCATATTAGTGTTATAAAATCATGCCCAAGCTCCATTCACTAAGTGTATTCTAGCCGCATAGAGCCATATTAGTGTTATAAAATCAACGATTTTATAACACTAATATGGCTCTATGCGGCTACAATACACTTAGTGAATGGAGCTTGCAGATGATTTTATAACACTAATATGGCTCTATGCGGCTACAATACACTTAGTGAATGGAGCTTGGACATGATTTTATAACACTAATAAGGCTCTGTGCGGCTACAATACACTTAGTGAATGGAGCTTGGACATGATTTTATAACACTAATATGGCTCTATGCGGCTACAATACACTTAGTGAATGGAGCTTGGACATGATTTTACAGCACTAATATGGCTCTATGTGGCTACAATACACTTAGTGAATGGAGCTTGGACATGATTTTATAATACTAATATGGCTCTATGCGGCTACAATACACTTAGTGAATGGAGCTTGCAGATGATTTTAGAACAATAATCTTTCCTTTAAAGCAACAGCTGGAACCTCTACCTGTACAACTTGGAGATGATTTCTTGCACAAAAATAAAAAAAACAGTGTTGGCTACCTCCTCCTCCTCGACCGCCACGTTCACCGCCCCCTCAACCTCCAACTCCACATCCACCTCCACTTTGGATTTTTTTATGTGATTTTAGTTTAAAAATTATTTTAAGTTATTTCCCTATCCCCATTTCTTTGTAGGGCAATTGTCCAACTCTTACCCCCATTTTCCTTCCTTTTGCAGAGCTCTAGGACTTGCCAGGACTTTGTTACAGCCATTTTTGTGCCTAAAAGTTCGGGTCCCCATTGATTTCAATGGGGTTCGGGGTCCGGGTCAAAGTTCGGGTCAAGTCCGGACCCGAACCCGGACTTTGTCCTGAAGTTCGGCCGAACCTGCAGAACCCAGACTTCCAGAGGTTCGATCAACTCTAATTGCTAGATGTCGCAAAAGAAATGTGGAAGGGAGAGTCCACACCTTACAGAAGAGTCAATGAGCATATCCCACTGATGCAAGATAGAATCGAGGCTGTAATGCCGCTTGTACGAGAACATATGGAGCAAGCCCAGGAGGCCCAGAGAAGGGTTTATAATTGGGGTGCCAAGACCCTGACCTTCAAACCTGGGGATAGAGTGCTAGTACTAGTCCCCACAGTTGAGAGCAAATTCCTAGCAAAGTGGCAGGGTCCCTTTGAAATTATGGAAAGAGTAGGGAAAGTAAACTACAAAGTTTACCAGCCAGGGAAAAGGAAAGCAGAGCAAATATATCATGTTAATCTCTTGAAACCTTGGAAGGACAGAGAGACTTTGCTGGCAGTGCCAACTCCCCAAAAGGACATGGCCTCCGTGACCCCTGAGGTACCTATCACTGAAACCTTGTCAGTGGCCCAACAAAAGGACATTAAAGAGTTTGTGAGTAAGAATAGAGACTTTTTCTCTCACCTACCAGGACTGACCACAGCGCACAGACAGCATGACATTATTAAGGATCCAGGTGTCTGCGTAAATGTAAAGCCCTATAGAATACCCAAGGCTAGGCACGAAGCAGTTGCAAATGAAATAAAGACCATGTTAGAGTTGTACATGATAGAGGAGTCCCACAGTGACTAGTCAAGTCCCATAGTGTTGGTCCCAAAGCCAGATGGCACTATAAGGTTTTCTAATGATTTCAAGAAGTTGAATAGCGTGTCCAAATTCAATGCATACCTAATGCCTCAGGTCGACGAGCTTGTTGACAGATTGGGAATAGTGTTGAGTGAACCCGGACTGTAAAGTTCGGGTCCGTACCGAACTTTGGGGTGTCCGGGACCCGGACCCTAACCCGGACTTTTCAAAAAAAGTCCGGGTTCGGGTCCGGGGTTTTGGTAATTTTACTAAAAGTTCTGAAAATTGCTGTAAAAAAGTCCAGGAAAGTCCTAGAGGTCTGCAAAAGGAAGGAAATTGGGATAAGGGTGGGACAAGTGCCCTACAAAGGAATGGGGACAGGGAAATAACTAAAAGCATTTTTAAAAAAATAATTTCATAAAAAAATTAAAAATGGAGGTGGATGTGGACCATCTTCAAACTGTGTCTGAAAAGTATTAATTAACGGTAGAAGCCATATCACTGTTCTAAAATCATCTTCAAACTGTGTCAAAAAAGTATAAATAAGCCGGGAGAACCCATATCACTGTTCTGCAAGCATCTGGAAACTGTGTGTAACACTTTAACTAAAACTGGGAGAAGCCATACTACTGTTCAGCAAACATCTGGAAACTGTGTGTAACACTTTAACTAAAACCGGGACAAACCATACTACTGTTCTGCAAACATCTGGATACTGTGTGTAACACTTTAACTAAAACCGGGCGAACCCATATCACTGTTCTGCAAACATCTGGAAACTGTGTGTAACACTTTAACTAAAATACTACTGTTCTGCAAACATCTGGAAACTGTGTGTAACACTTTAACTAAAACCGGGACAAACCATACTACTGTTCTGCAAGCATCTGGAAACTGTGTGTGAAACTATAGCAGAGAGAAGAACAGGGATATGGGTTCGCTCTTCTATATTTTCACATAGAGTTTTTAGATGATTTTAGAACAGTGATATGGGTTCGCTCTGCTATAGTTTCACACACAGTTTCCAGATGTTTGCAGAACAGTAGTATGGTTTGTCCCGGTTTTAGTTAAAGTGTTACACACAGTTTCCAGATGCTTGCAGAACAGTGATATGGGTTCTCCCGGCTTATTTATACTTTTTTGACACAGTTTGAAGATGATTTTAGAACAGTGATATGGCTTCTAAGGTTAATTAATACTTTTCAGACACAGTTTGAAGATGGTCCACATCCACCTCCATTTTTGATTTTTTTTTATGAAATTATTTTTTTTTAAATGCTTTTAGTTATTTCCCTGTCCCCATTTCTTTGTAGAGCACTTGTCCCACCCTTACCCCCATTTCCTTCCTTTTGCAGACCTCTAGGACTTTCCAGGACTTTTTTACAGCCATTTTTGTGCCTAAAAGTTCGGGTCCCCATTGATTTCAATGGGGTTTGGGGTCCTGGACAAAGTTCGGGTTCTGTCCGGACCCGAACCTGGACTTTGTCCCAAAGTTTGGCCGAACCAGCAGAACCCGGACTTCCAGAAGTTCGCTCAACTCTAATTGGGAAGTGTCAGGTACATAACTACCAACCCAAAAAAGTGTGCCATAGGCTTGGAGGAGGCCAAATACCTTGGCTACATTATTGGTCGAGGGCTGATTAAGCATCAGATTAATAAGATTGAGGCAGTTCAAAAATGCCCCCAACCTACAAATAAAAAGCAAGTTCATGCATTTCGGGGGATCACAGGGTACTACAGGCGTTTAATACTCAATTTTGCCACCATTGCAGCCCCCTGACAGACTTGATGAAGGGTAGAGGGTTGGTTATGATTAAGTGGAATCCTGAGGAAGAGAAGTAATTTCAAATGTTGAAGCAAGCCCTTTGTGCACAACCGGTGCACGTGACCCCAGATTTCACAAAGGAGTTTGTCGTACATGATGTGAGACTGGGTGCGGTACTGTCCCAAATCAGAGACGGTGAGGAGCACCCAGTTGTCTACCTGAGCAAGAAGCTTAACAGACATGATAAAAATTATGCCATTGTTGAGAAAGAATGTTGATCTATCAAATGGGCTTTAGAGGCCCTGAAATATTACCTGTTGGGGAGACCATTCAAACTGGTCACTGATCATGCCCCTCTTAAATGGATGTGTTATAACAAGGAGAAAAATTGTCGTGTGACAAGATGGTTCCTTGCTCTGCAAGCATTCAAGTTCACAGTGGAACATAGAGCTGGGAAACTGCAGAATAATGCAGATGCCCTTTCCCGCGTCCATTACCTGGTTGGGACAATTGCTGAGCTGCAGGGGCTTGAGCAGAGGGGGGGATATGTGACATTATGAAAGGCGAGGTGATCGATGGGAGTTATGTTTCACCTCGCATGCATTCATTTTCAGCGAACTAAGGCAAAATTCAGACCAGGTGTTACCAGCCACCTTAGCAGGGTTGGTTCCGGACCAGATTTTGTGGTCCACTTGTGTCCACCAACAGGTGGTATAAATAAGCAGGAGTAAAGGAAAGATTTGCTCTGGCCAGGGACTCAGGAAGCACAAAACCTGAGAGAGCTGAAGTTTGCTTTCTATGGGTAACTGGGAGAAGCCCTTCACCTCTAAGTTAGGAACCTGGACAATGTTTAGTAAGAGCCTGGATGGAAAAGATTTATTTTCTGTTTTGTTTGTTTTATTTTTCATGCAACCTTTTAAATAAAACTGGCTACAAGTCAGCTTTTAAGAAAAAACTACAGTTTGGACTACCTTTTTCCCAGGGAAGGTGATCCCCCTTAAGCTAACCCCCCCCCCCCCACACACAAAGGGTATAAGTCAGCCAAGTCCTAGATAAACAGCCAAGACTCAGTTGAGAAAGTCCCAAAAGCAATTAAATGACAATTGGCTATGACAGAAATACAATATTAAGGCATACAGACAAGAGACAGTAAACGGATGGGTTTCAAACGGGTTGCTGATTGCTGGATGTAATACCACTGCTAAAGGGAAATTCCAGGCCAGCCTATTGTACCTTTAATCCTAATGAGAGATGAAGTAGTATAGTGGCTAGCGGTGTGTCCCTTTAAATAGAAATTGAATTAACAGAGTTCCAGGATGCAAGACCTTGTAGTTATCTTTACCAGAAACAAAACTTCTAAGTGTAGCGCAGTGATATGCAGTCAAGGCAGAGCAGCTGAAACTGACCAGTGGCAATCCTTTAGGTAATTCAGAGATAAGATGTCTGTATACATTGTCCTGTGGAGTGTGATAGTGACTGGTACTGGATTTGTGGGCAGGTGCGCGCTCACTAAACTGGAATTAGTGTAGGGATTTTCTGAAGAACGCTCCAAGTTGATTCTTCTTTCTGCAGAATGGGCGGAGATGACAGACTGGCTGCTGGAACAGTGAATTATCTGGTCCAACTGGTTTCAGCGATGCTGCGGTGGTGCCCCAAGTGTAGCTTGTGGCATTGGACCGACCTGGGTCGGAGCTGGGTGTGTTTTTTTGGCACGTGGTAGGCCGCAGTCCTCTCATACTTCAGTGCAGGTGATGTGCACTTCATGAGATCTGGGAAGCAAGAGGGCTTGGGCCTAGTCTGCTGACCCTTTTATAGCCTTTCCCAGTGTTCTTTCCCTGGAGCAGATGGCATGCTGGGAGCTGCAGTCCAGGTATAGTTCTGCTGATTAAGGATGTCTGTGCAGGAGACTACAGTTCCCACAATGCTCTCTTGGTTCAGGAAGATGATGCATGTAATCCGAGCCCAGCACTAGAGGAACACAGAGACAGTCCAAGAAAGGAGGGGGTAAGTTTGCAGTGCCAGATAACTGTAGTCTGCTGTCGGTTACACAAACAACCACTGGAAATGGTACTAAAATATGTAAAATATGTGTGCAAAATGTGACAAAGTGTTAAAGTGTTTGCTCACCAATGCCAGAAGTCTGCCAAGCAAAATAAGTGAGTTGGAAGCTTTGGTGCATGAAGAAAACTATGATTTAATTGGTATTGCTGAATCTTGGTTTCATTCTTCACATGACTGGGCTATTAATATTCCTGGCTATGCTCTCTTTCAGAGAGACAGGGTAAAACGTAAAGATGACGGAATCTGTCTCTATGTGAAAAGTGATCTGAAAGTGAGAGTACCTAGTTGATGGAGAGTATGACGAGGCAAAAGCATTTTGGATGGAGCTGCATATGGGTGTGCGTACTACAAAGTTAATCATTGGGGTTTGTTATAGGCCACCCAGTGTTAATGAGGAGGTAGAGACTCAACTCCTTGCACAGATAGAAAGGGTTGCAAAGGCTGGGACAGTGATAGTAATGGGGGATTTTAACTACCTGAGATTGACTGAAGTAATGGCACTGCAGGAACAGCTACAGGGCATAAATGTATACACCTATTACAAGACAATTTTATGGTCCAGTTCATAGAGGCCCCCCGATTAGGAATGATGCTGTTTGATCTGGCAAACTATGCAGAGCTTATTGCTAATGTTCATATAAAAGAGCATCTGGCTAGCAGTGACCATAACATGATTTTATTTAATGTTAGCTGTAAACAACACACATATACTGGAAAGATAAAAACACTTAAGTTTAAGACAGCACATTTTCCAAGGCTGAGGGCTACTCTCCAAGACTTAAACCTCGTACACACGGGATGATGTCTCAAATCGTATGTTGGCTGTTGTATCTAGCATACTGACGTGCACCACACGGTCGTACAAGCAACGTGCGACCAAGCCGAACGTAATGACGTGCAACGAGCGTATAAAGAGGAAGTGCTGTTATTGTGCGCCACCCTATGGGCTCCTTCATCTAATTTCGTGTTAGTTGAAGTTTGGTGTTTGTTGATTCGCGACTTTCAGATCGTTCTTCGGTTTGTTCTTTGGATCGTTCTTTGGATCGTTTCTGGACGTTCGTTCGTCAACGATGTTTCCTTCTAGAGATAGAAATCTCGCTATTTTTGGCCTAGGAGTCCTAGCTTGGACCCGAAACCAACGTAGGAGAAGGAGGGAGAAGAGTTGTTGGACCAAAAATTGGTTACTTAACCGTGATCAATTTGGTCATATGGCTTTAGTCAGGGAGCTCCAGGAGAATAATCCTGATGATTTCAGGAATTATCTTCGGATGACGGACCCCTGCTTTAACCACCTCTTGGCATTGGTGTCCCCCTATATCCAGAAGGAGGACACATGCATGCGCCTTGCTATCACCCCTGAGCAAAGGCTCATTGCCACCTTGCTCTACCTGATGACGGGAAGAAGCCTCCAGGACCTGAAGCTCACTACAGGCATCTCCCCCCAGGCTCTTGGAGTAATTATTCCGGAGACATGCTCAGCCATCATTCAGGTGCTGCAGAAGGACTATATTAAGGTATGCTTCATGTTAATACCACATTTTATGTGTTTCTGTTTGATAATATGGTATTTGCCCTTTTTGCCAATACCTAATTAGTAACATTACAATATGCTGTTAATGTCTTCTTTGGCCTCATGCATGCTCTAAGCTTTTTTCACCTCCTTTTTTTCCTCTACACGCCTCCCCAGTATGTTGTCCAGTGTCCATACTCACTTAGAGGGTCACCATCAGGGGGCACAGGCAGTACTGTTGTAAGGGGCCCCAGTGTCTCAAGGGGCCCTTACAACAAAGACTTTAGCAGTCTTTAACATTGGAGTCTATGGGAGGGGGGCATCCAGTTTGGGGAGACCATTCTCCTGAACCCTAGGCGACAAAAATAACAAACTTTGCCCACAAGGAGAGGACCCCCTGGACCACAACTGGTTCATGTTTGGGACCTGCAGCACCTATGCTTTGGCACGAGGTCTTATTGCAAGCAATGAGTGAGGCTGTGTTGTCTGTGCATTGCTTTTTGAAGCCCTTGGATTTCACACTAGCATGTATTGCACACTTCACTGGGTCATTCTTGGCAGGCTACATCTCGTAAGTGTGACAGGGTGTATTGTTCCTACTGGGGCTGAAACATGTGTACACCCCTGGCCAGTGGGCAGATGTGGTGGAATGGCACAGTGTGAAGGCCCTGCGTAAGGTGGTCAGAAGGGGGGGCAGGTTTAAAGCTGTGTAAGGGGCCCCCAAATTTCTGATGGCTGCACTGGCCACTCAGCCTGGCAATGCCACAATTATTTATGTCAGATTTTCGTAAGGCGTCCCCCCCAAAACACACACTTTTGCCACATTATTTTTGGCTTTCCAACCAGGCAGAGTGCTTGAGGTGTTCTTATTATGTGAAACCTAAGCCCCATGCTC
>BLSH010068498.1:43578-54165 GCA_018402905.1 Glandirana rugosa
GGATCGGATTGCTGCGGACCTCTGTCTCCTAGAGAAGGTCTCTCCGGGACTCACCGAAGGACCCTCCTCCACCAGTACAGCTGAACCCGCACTCCCCACCACCCCAGCCCAGCAGGACCACCACAGGACTCCAGCAAAGAAGCCAGCAGTGGCTGACACTGCAAAGCGCAGCACCCTACTACTTCTGTGAGTAGTCACTTGTTATTTAATAAAATCCTGGTTTATACTGTTACTCTTAGAGGCGCATTTGTTTTTTTCTTGTTACCACGATCCGTGAGCAGTCGGGTCCCCTGGACCCGACGGTCATGGATGTTCCCGTTTGCGCGCCCCAGGGGGCGCGCGGGAAGCGCGATTCTGGGAGGACGTCAATAGACGTCCTCCCAGAATTAAGCAACCGCTCTGTAGACGTCATTTGTCTATAGGGCGGTTGTTAAGTGGTTAAAAAGAAAAGTTAGAACAAATAGCAAGGGACCACAAACAAGTTCAATTAAAGGAATTCTTATATTTCAGAAATTATAATATTGGGGAAATGTTAAATAGAATAAAAGAGATTAAAAATAATGCAAACTCTATTAATATCACTACAGAACAGCTGTCTTTTATTACATTCATAACATGTGTATCAGTAGCAATGCATCTTCATTATTATCCCATTGAAAAAGATGCTAATGTGCGCTGCATTTCGCTATTTGAATACAATTACCAATAGACGAACGAATATGCATTGTGAAATAGAAACCTAGGTTTACACAAACGGACACTTCCGGCCATTCCTGACTTGGAGCATGCGTGTTTTTGCAGGTACAACTTGTTGGACCAACTTCTCTGTACACATGATACAACAGTCGTACGAACGCTTGTCGTACTAAGAAAGTTTTCTCGTCTGCTCATACTTCTGTAGTACGACCATCGTACGTTCGGCTGTTCTAATCGCGCATATGAACGATCGATTTCACATACAACAGTCGTTTGTATGACCTGTTGTATATGATCGTCGTCCCATGTGTACGAGGCTTTAGACTGGGAGGGAATATTTGCATCAATGAACACAGAACAGAAATGGGAATTCTTCAAAATGACTGTATGCAAACACTGCAAAATATATTCCCATGGGCAATACATTTATAAGGCTAACAATCAAACCTATGTGGCTCACCGCCAAAGATAAAAAAGCTATCAATGATAAGAAAAGAGCTTTTAAAAAATATAAAAATGTAGAAAAACTATCATCATTTAAAGGTTGCAAGGAATGTAACAGAATATGTAAAAGGAAATTAAGGCAGCAAAAATTCCAAACGAACAACAGATTGCAAAAGAGATTAAGACAAACACCGAAAAATTCTAAATATATTAATAGTAAAAAGGTTAGATCTGAGTATGTAGGATTTTTGCAAAATAATTTTGAGTGGTTGATTGGGGACAAAGAGAAGGCAAATGTATTAAATACCTTCTTCAGCTCTGTGTATACAAAGGAGTATGGAGTAGCACATGTCCATAATGGGGATGATATTGATACAGCCCCAAATTATGCACAATGGTTCAAAATTAATATGGTCCAGAATTATTTAGAAAGAATAAAGGTGAATAAAGCACCTGGACGGTGAACATGTCCTAAAAGAATTGACCTTTGTCATTTCAAAGTCATTGTTTCTCATTTTTAGGGACTGTTTAATGACTGGCATAGAATCACTGGATTGGTGTAAGGCCACATGGTGCCTATATTTATTGTTTTCAAATAACTATAGACCTGTAAGTTTAACTTCTGTAGTTGGGAAGATACTGGAGAGTTTAATAAAAGGCCACAGAGTTTTTGCTAGAAAAAAACATTTTAAGCAAAAGTCAATCTGATTTCTGTTTATGAGGAGGTGAGCAAAACCTTAGACAAAGAGGTGGCTGTGGACGTGGTATAGATTTTGCAAAAACGTTTGACACAGTTCCTTACACATGGCTGATGTGTAAGGTAAACACCATAGGTTTGGAAAAATCAGTTTGGAAAGCTGGCTAAAAGACTGTATTCAGAGAGTAGTGATTAATGATTCATACTCTGAATGGTCTAAGGTTATCAGTGATGTACCCCTAGGTTCAGTGTCGGGACCCTTACTTTTTAACATATTTATACATGATGTAGAGTCTGGGATTAAAAGTACCATTTTAGTCTTTGCAGATGACACCTATGCACCTATGCAGTAGAATAACGTCCTTACAGGATGTCTCCAACTTACAAGTTAATCTCAATGTACTGTCTAATTGGGCAGCTGTGTGGAAAATGGAGTTTAATGGTGAAAATGTAATGTTATACACCTGGGGGCTAAAAATATGCATGCATCATACATACTAGTGTGAGTACAACTGGGGGAATCAATAGTGAAGGATCTGGGTGTTCCGGTAGATCATAAGCTTAATAATAGCAAGCAATGCCAAGCAGCAATTTCCAAAGCAACCAAAATCCTTTCTTGCATTAAAAGAGGTATGGACTGAAGAGAGAGAGAGAGAGACATAATTTTGCCCCTGTACAAATTATTAGTAAGATCTGGAATACGCAATTCTGTTTTGGGCACCAGTTCAATAAAAGTATATTGGGGAACTGGAGAAAGTGCAGAGAAGGGCGGGTAGGAGGAGAACAAGAAAAAAGCAGTGCCTCAAAGGCTGAGACAGTTGGTTTTTTTGAGTCTCAAAGCTGGAAACACAGGTGAATGGCTGTAGGCACAGGATCACCCCACCAGAGGCACAGTTCTCTGGAAAACAATTACTCTGGAAACTGTGTTCTCTGAAATGGCTATGTCTTCCTTAAAAGGTGCTGCAAAGATACTCTGCACACCAGCAATAACAGTGGAGGGCCAAATGCTTGGCAGCAGATCACATTCCCAGACTCCTCTACCCTAACAGGTGTAGTCTATCTGAGCTGCAGAGGATGGGAACAGGGAAACTTACTATATATTCCCTGAGTGTGTTTAGGAGCCCATGGGCTTCTGGGAACCCAGGGGATTATGGGAACCCAAGTGATTGTGGGAAAAGGAGTCAAAGGAGCCCACACAATCACTACACGTGTGTTTATTTTTCCCAAAGTGGCCAACTAATACAGCCACAGCACACAAAGCAGATATTTGACGGGCTGAGAAAACCTTCCACACCTACATCCTTGCAGATGCAGAGAAGCCAGTTGTCAGTCCGCATTAATAATGTGCCCTCTTTTCTGTCCTGCTCTAATTCCACCGTAGCAACTAAGTTCCTGCCAGTATGATAACCTCCTGATGGCATCTCTCCAAAGGTAGGTGCTACCCTTTAAAACTCTGTAACATAAAGTGCTTCAAATATATGTGAAAATATTACCGTTCAACATAACAATTATCTGTATGAATTATAGTACCATAAAAAAAATCTCAAATAGTGTCCATAGATATGTGGAATAATTTCCATATACGTTATGATACCACAAAAACTGCTCAAATAGTGTACATAAATGTGTGAAGTAATTCCCATACACCATGCCTTTAAATATTATATGCTCCACCACATATGGTAAAATAACGCACTTAGCAGACACATGTGACCATAAAGACCTGCTAAGCCTTCAGGCTGAGATCCACAAGGAAGAAGAGATGGGTCCAATATTACAATATGCTTCCCTTCAGATGTCTTGTAATATTAACATGTCCTGTTGACTGTTTTGCTGCTCTCCACTGTATTCACAAGATGCTATTGGCAAGAGTGCTAGATACCTGGTGGTTCCTTCCGCAGACCCTTAAGTCACTACAGGATACAGTAGTGACATAGGGATCTGCTGATGAAACCTCAGAGTGTAGTGTGAGACTAACATACCTAAAAGAGTGTGGCAGAGTGGGCAGGAGGTCAGGTAAGTATTAAAAGACTAGATTAGGTGTCAATATACAAGGTTTACAACCAGTGTGCCAGTGAAAAAGAGTGTGATATAGCCATAAAGTTTATTTTCATATTTTTGAACTCATAGTTGTACCTCTAATGGTAAGTTAAATTCAGTTTTTATTATATTAACAGGTTCATAAATTAAATGTGTTCGTATGCGGCATTTAAGTGTACTGAACAGTACACTGGACTTAATTTTAATTTGATCCTTGTCCCTGTCTTTTATTACTTAGTTGTGCTATATCTTTTTTTAAGTCATTTTTGAGGTGGATTTACACTGTCTTCAGTTGTAAAAAATATTTGTTCACACATACTGTATATGTGGTTCTACAGTCAGGTCCATATATTGGGACATCGACACAATTATAATCTTTTTGGCTCTATACACCACCACAATGGATTTGAAATGAAACGAACAAGATGTGCTTTAGCTGCAGACTTTCAGCTTTAATTTGAGGGTATTTACATCCAAATCAGGTGAACGGTGTAGGAATTACAACAGTTTGTATATGTGCCTCACACTTTTTAAGGGACCAAAAGTATTGGGACAGATTAACAATCATAAATCAAACTTTCACTTTTTAATACTTGGTTGCAAATCCTTTGCAGTCATTTACAGCCTGAAGTCTGGAATGCATAGACATCACCGGACGCTGGGTTTCATCCCTGGTGATGCTCTGCCAGGCCTCTACTGCAACTGTCTTCAGTTCCTGCTTGTTCTTGGGGCATTTTCCCTTCAGTTTTGCTTCAGCAAGTGAAATGCATGCTCAATCGGATTCAGGTCAGGGGATTGACTTGGCCATTGCATAACATTCCACTTCTTTCCTTTAGAAAAACTCTTTGGTTGCTTTCGCAGTATGCTTCGGGTCATTGTCCATCTGCACTGTGAAGCACCATTCAATGAGTTCTGAAGAATTTGGCTGAATATGAGCAGATAATATTGCCCGAAACACTTCAGAATTCATCCTGCTGCTTTTGTCAGCAGTCACTTCATCAATAAATACAAGAGAACCAGTTCCATTGGCAGCCATACATGCCCACGCCATGACACTACCACCACCATGCTTCACTGATGAGGTTGTATGCTTTGGATTATGAGCAGTTCCTTTCCTTCTCCATACTCTTCTCTTCCCATCACTCTGGTACAAGTTGATCTTGGTCTCATCTGTCCATAGGATGTTGTTCCAGAACTGTAAAGGCTTTTTTAGATGTTGTTTGGCAAACTCTAATCTGGCCTTCCTGTTTTTGAGGCTCACCGATGGTTTACATCTTGTGGTGAACCTTCTGTATTCACTCTGGTGAAGTCTTCTCTTGATTGTTGACTTTGACAGACATACACCTACCTCCTGGAGAGTGTTCTTGATCTGGCCAACTGTTGTGAAGGTTGTTTTCTTCACCAGGGAAAGAATTCTTCGGTCATCCAGCACAGTTGTTTTCCGTGGTCTTCCAGGTCTTTTGGTGTTGCTGAGCTCACCGGTGTGTTCTTTCTTTTTAAGGATGTTCCAAACAGTTGATTTGAGCACACCTAATATTTTTGCTATCTCTCTGGTGGGTTTGTTTTGTTTTTTCAGCCTAATGATGCATTTCTTCCCTGATAGTGACAGCTCTTTGGATCTCATATTGAGAGTTGACAGCAACAGATTCCAAATACAAATAGCACACTTGAAATGAACTCTGGACCCTTTATCTGCTCCTTGTAAATGGGATAATGAGGGAATAACACACACCTGGTCATGGAACAGCTGAGCAGCCAATTGTCCCATTACTTTTGGTCCTTTAAAAAGTGGGAAGCACATATACAAACTGTTGTAATTCCTACACCGTTCACCTGATTTGGATGTAAATACCCTCAAATTAAAGCTGAAAGTCTGCAGTTAAAGTACATCTTGTTTGTTTCATTTGAAAACCATTGTGGTGGTGTATAGAGCCAAAAAGATTAGAATTGTGTCGATGTCCCAATATTTATGGACCTGACTGTAAATGCAGAAACACAAATTAATACAAAGGCCACCTTTTACAAAAATAATAGTTTGTCTGGTAAACTTACTACACTACACACTATCAATCTTCTGACTGCCATTAGAAATGGCTTTGTGTGCCCACTGGGCATCTCTGCATTGGTTGCTGACCCTTGTCCTATAGGATGCTTTTTTTTTTAGAAAATACATATCCAGATAGTTTAATCTTTCAACATCCATTATTGATCCCTTTAACAAATGAGGTTACCTACCTGTGATAGCTAGAGCCCCTAAAATGCCAAATAAGTCCTCAGGGTTTTGCTAATCCCTATGTGCCTAGATACTGTGCATAGACTTGATGAAAGCAGCTTAAAGATTAATTCTGAAATGTTACTCTTTTGCAAAAAGCTAGTTACAAGTTGAAAATAAGCATGCTTCTCTTCTTTACCAGCGCCAGGTTTTATCCAAAGCTGGCTTATAAAAGTAGTACTGACATTCCCATAAAAAAAAGTAAATTATTATTTTGAACATCAGCATCTCTGAAAACCCCAACACACTCGTTATGCGATTTCTCTTGAATCGTGCATTTATCTTAAACATTATTCAAAACCAAATCCCTTGAAAACGGCCGGATGCATTATCCAAGCAGCATTTGTTTCATATCTTTTTTATTCTCTTAAAGCTATTACACTAGTTTATCATATATTCTCCACAGGTAGCTGCCTGCTTCAGTCAGCGCCTGGAAGGAATGATCAGTGCTGGCTCTGGGGATGATGCTGCTAAAATAATACAAGAAGATTATTTCTTAGATGAAACTTCCACTCTTACTTTCAAGTGTGTTTACTAGCAGTAAATTCTCTGTGCAGATGTCTCTAATATTTATTCTGTAATGGGAACTTTACGGATAGGGCAACAAAATTCAGCGTACTTGTCTTTGCTGTCAAATTTATGGTTCCGAGAACCATGGGCAAAGCAGGCAAACATGAATTCAATAGATTGTTTAGTTCAAACAACTGAAAACCAAAAAGAAAAAAAAGAGAAAATTAGCACAAGGCACAGACCAAAATGACTTTATTAATACAAAATTGATTGTATAAAATCACATCCTATATCCCAGGATTCAACAACACAACCCCTCACTATATAAAGATTGAATCAACAATATCTAAAAAGTTGTAAAGAAATTGCACGCCATGCAGTTAACTTGTTGCAAGTTTGCAAAATTACAAACAGAGTAATGAAGGCGCACAATGTAATCTCTGCTCAGTGCCTAGGAGTATAACTTCCAACCCTAATTAAAAACTGCTGCTAATTCATATTCCAAATAGAACATATAACAACTGTATAAAAAGTCAGAAAACTCTCTGAAGCAGAGCTAAAATGTCCCCACAGTTCTAAAAACGTAGTGAAATCATCAGAAGCAATAATCTCTGTAGTGAAACGTATCCCTTCCACCAGCACACAATCACCACGTGAAGAAACCGGGGTTCCCCCTTGGGGATAAACTCACCAGATCTAGGTAAGTAATCAGCTTTAGGGGTTAAATTATTGCTGTGCAGATCCTGGGTGATCACAAGCATCTGAAATGGGCCCAGCTACTTCCTTATTGTAACGTCCAACCTTCCACTCATCGATCAGTACCAGTGTGACAGCACCTCATGAATCATGGCATAGTGAATGGAAAAAGAAGCAAATGCTACATAGCGTAAAACCGTAAATTTATTATGCCCCACAGGCAAACCCCTAGTACAGCACTCACAATCATAAAAAGTAAATAAGCATAGAATCAATGTGGTTTGTTACCACTTCCAGAGTCGGCGCCCACGAACAGTACAGTTCCAGCCCGGCTCCCGAGTGTCACCTCCTCCGCCCGTTGGTAACATCCACTGACGATACGTCGCTAGGCCACGCCCTGACGTGTTTCGTCACTTCCGACTTCAACAGAGGGCGCGGCCTTTCGGCGCGATGTACCTCTTATACATGCTTCATTAAGCAAAAACCGCCCACACATTACTGCTGTTTACCCGTTTCCAAGCAACACAGACGGATCGTTTACCTTACCGCATGGTTGAATGCTAGCACCGCAACTTGTAATAGAACCACTAGATGGCTCCAAAACAGCAAACCCAGATATTAGCCTGTAAAACTACCAATGCGGTTTTTATCACAATTGATCGCCATTTATAGACTCGCCTGGAATGTGGTCACATACAGTACCCATAATAATATTAAAACGTCATATGTATTATATAAACAGAATAGTAAACAAAATATAAAATTATGATAAAACAACAACAGGAAAGACTATAGTGGTAATTACCATTAAACATACTCCCATTAAATTGATAACTAGCAGGTGACACAGATAGTTCATAAATGTAAAAATAAATCAATAATCACTAATAAAACAATTTATATCAAGGTCTACATTTAAACCTTTAGGCGTCAAGGAATCTGTCAAATAAATCCAGCGGGTCTCATGTCTGGATAAGTCACGCACCAAGTTGGTTCCCCTCCACGGTGAAACCAAGCAATCTACACCCAAGAATGTGAGACCCAATGCATCCCGATTGTGAAATTTCTTAAAATGTAGAGATACGTTATGGTCTTTAACCCTAACTTAATATTGGCTATATGTTCGGCTATTCGGACCCTCATAGGCTTGGTCCTCCCTATGTAAAGCAACCCACAAGGGCATCTCAGGGCATACACTACATGTGTCATGTTGCACGTGATGAATTCTGAGATTTTAAACTCTGTATTATTGGCATAGGAGGTGAAGGTATTAACCCCCCTCAAAGTTGTGGTTACTTCCTTGCATGCCCTACACTTACGGCACGCAAAGAATACCTTTTGATCCCAAAAGGTCAAAGGTTTAGTAGGCTGGTCCAATACCTTATGTACAACTCTATCTCCTATGTTCTGTCCTTTACGATAGATAAACCTGGGACAGGGCGGCAAGGCCGGTCCCAATAGCTTATCCATGCGTAAGACGTGCCAGTGCTCCTTGAATATTCTTTCAACTTGTTCATATTGTACATGATACCCCGTTATAAATCCAAATTCATGTGTATTTTTTTGAGCAGGTAAGCGGGGCTGGTCGGACAATAGTGAATCTCTCTACACATTAGCTACCTTGCTGATAACTTTATCCAACTGCTCTTGTTTATACCCCTTTTCTTCAAACCTCTCTCTCAATACTAGTGATTGTTCATAAAATTGTATGTATTGTTAGAGGAAATCCTGCACCCTGGACTTTTTTAGCGCCATTTGCGCGCATTCGCGCGCATCCACGCGTGCACGCGCCGGAAGCGGCGCCAAACGGCTCTATTTCAGCTGTGCATGCCCTGCAGCAAGTGCTGTCTGATCTACAGCGTGTAGTGTGTGTTCCTGAGCAACCTGTACTCCGATTCTCTGTTCCTGTGACCCAGCTTGCCGGACTTGCTGATTTCTGCACCGACCCCTGGACTGCCTACGACCACTCTCTTGCCTAGCCCTTTTGTACTTTGCCTGCCCACCTGTTGATGACCCTGCCTGAACCCGACCATCCATCTGCCTGCTCCTCTTGTACCGCATCGCCAGCCTGTTTCATGACCTGACCTGTAAAACCATTCTTCAAGTGCACCAGTGCACCAACGGACTTCTACCAACACCAGTGACCCAGTCCGACCCTCATGCCATCCTGCACTCCTGAGCCACCTGTCTACTCTACCAGGGGTTCCCGAGTCAGGGTCATAAGGGAGGTTACCCGCTGCATAAGTCAGACTCATCTACCAGGTACGTGACATCTATACAGTTCCATCATCCAGGGCAATAGACCAGTATGTCATTGATACTTAAATAGTGTACAAATCCAGCAGAGGTAGCGAGCCAGTCAAGATGTGGATTCAAACATGATTGGTACAAACAAAGTTTTTTAGACAAAACTAACAAAAAAACAAGGAAAAAAAAGGGGCAAACTTAATCGGTTCCCGAGCGGCTCGCATACTTTCACTGCTGCACTGTGGCAGCGTCTCGCAAATTGCCATCTTTAACCACTTGCCACCATCAACTGGTTCAGGTTGACGGCGACAAGATGGCTCTTCTGGGCAAACCGCGTCATATGACGGCGGCTGCCAGATCGAGCACTGTTAGCACATGCTCACTGTGTCCGGGGGGGGGGCAGGGAGCGGGTGCGGCGGACTCGATCTCCGCCGGCTACCCGTGATGCCCCCCCCGAGTGAAAGAACGGAGGTCCGTGTAAGTAAACATGGATCTCCGTTCTGTTAGAGGGGGAAGGGAGTGATCACAGCCTTCCTCTATATGGAAGCTGTGATCACTCCCCTCCCACTGCCAGTCAAACACTAAGACAGTTAGAACACTCCCAAGGAACACAGTTAACCCTTAGAGCTCCCCCCCCAGGTTAACCACTTCACTGCCAAGGGCATTTACACAGTAATCAGTGCATTTTTATAGCACTGATCGCTGTATAAATGCCAATGGTCCCAAAAAAGTGTCAAAATGTTCCGACATGTCCATTGCAATATCGCAGTACCTCACAAGATTGACAGAATCACAAACTGACCGTCACCCTCCCCTCACTAGTGTCGAAGGTATATCTCCTTCCGACACTAGTGAGGGAAGGGGGAGATTGTCTTGCCTCTAGGTACAAATGAATGTGCCTGGAGGCAAGAAAGTGAGCCCCCCCCGTAGTGCCCATCGGCCGCCTCTAGCTCAGGCGGCGTGGGCGAGGGACGGGGGGGGGGCC
>BLSH010068498.1:54175-68677 GCA_018402905.1 Glandirana rugosa
TTTTTTTTTTTTTTTTTTTTTTGGATTTGTATTTTAGCAAAAAGTAAGAAATTTGGGTTTTTTTGCAAAATTGTCGCTCTTCTTTTGTTTATAGCGGCGATCAGAAATGACACAATCAAAATACGACCAAAAGAAAGCTCTATTTGTGGGAAAAAAAGGACGCAAATTTTGTTTGGGTACAACGTTGCACGACCGTGCAATTGTCAGTTAAAGTGACGCAGTGCCAAATCGCAAAAAGTGCTCTGGTCCTAACATGGGAAATCCTTCCGGGGCTGAAGTGGTTAATGGACCACTTTGTCATTTTTCTCTTCTATGTTTCAGTAATGCTTTTTGAACATCTGATGCAAGTGGTAGCATAGCCTACATTATTCAATTTGGTGATCCAGGTGAGTGATATACTCACAGCTGGTTCTTGTTGGTGAAACCTGGAGCTGTGTCATCAAGCACCAACCAGCTATCAAGCCAAAGAAGTCACATGTGAAAACACACAGAACAGGTAAATATTAGAGGACTCTGTAAATTAGCACTGGATAAACTAATAGGGATGGGCCGAATGGACCCCTGTTCGGTTCGCACCAGAACTTTCGAACATTGCGAAAGTTCGGACCTGAATAACGAACCCCATTAAAGTCAATGGGACCCGAAAGCCAAAAATCAAAAGTGCCCATTTTGAATGCTTAGATGCAAGTAATTGGGCATACAAAGGTTATAGGGGTCCGGGTCCTGCCCTGGGGGTCATGTATCTATGGAGAAAAGGTTTGTAAAAAACTTCAGTTTTAAATGAGCAGTGATTTTTTGATTGTTAAAGTGAAAGCATAAAATTCCTTCCAATATAGTGCCTGGTTCGTACGCTTAGTCTACCTGTAAAATGGCAGATCTGTACCATGTCTATAATCTGCTGCAGCAATAATTGCATTTATAAAGCCAAAAAAATGAAATTTTCCCCGCAAGTTGCCTTTATTTTGCTCAGCAACGGCTGGGGAGCCAGTGTGTATGATGAGGCCACAATGTAGTGCACTGGGAACAAGATTAGAGATTTTTTGGATAAATTCTGGTGTCACTTTGACTTTGGATAGAAGTAATGGGTGCGGAAAAATTGGGCTTTGGGTGTCGGTGGTGCCTTCACACCATAACCCTATAGAGGTGCTCTTCATGAAGGCAAGAATTGGCCTTTCTGTAAAAAAAAATGCAATGATATGCACCTGTCAAACAGGTGCAGAAAAATTGGTCTTTGTGTGTCGGTGGCGCTTTCCCACCGTAACTCTATAGAGCTACTCTTGATGAATGCAAGAATTGGCCTTGCTGTAAAAAATTGCACTGATATGTACCTGTCAAACAGGTGCAGAAAAATTGGTCTTTGGGTGTCGGTGGCACCTTCCCACCGTAACCCTATAGAAGCGCTCTTGATGAAGGCAAAAAAATTGCAATGATATGCACCTGTCAAACGGGTTAAATAATTGTGCCCATGAAATCTATACCAAAAACATTCTTCCAGATGAAATGATTGAACACCCTCAAAGCTAGGCAGCCTCAAAGTCCTGCAGAGATTCCACATCCCAAAAACACTTAATCAGTGACATCGGCATCAGGGGCTTTATAGCTGGTAATCCAGGATTGATTCAATTTGATAAAAGTCAAACGGTCCACAGAGTCTGTGGACAGGCACGTTCTATGATTAGTAACGAAACCTCCTGCAGCACTGAATTCCCATTCTAAAAGCACACTGGATGCAGGCAGCCCAACAACGCAATAGCATACTAGGCAAGTTCTGGCCAGTGGTCTATTCTCATGACCCATTAAGCCAATGGATCGTCAACTGGAAAGCTCTCCATCTCTGTTTTGGCCCAGAGGTAATCTTCCACCATGCGATGCAGACGCTGCCAATGGGATGCGGAAGCTGACAGCCCTGGGCGGTGAGGACTAAAAAAATTCCGAAAATGCATCACTTAGGCGGACACCTTCTCCATCGCTCCTCTCTTGATCAACAGAGGCCTCAAAACTATGTTTTCCATGACGCTGTAACCTACTGGAGTCGGGAAAAATGTTCAATAAAATCCTCTTTATCGTGTCCTCAAGAGATTTAATCTTCTGCACTCTCTGTGGGGATGGGAGGAGTTCTGAGACCTTCCCCTTATAACGGTGGTCAAGGAGGGTTGCTAAACAGTAATGTTCCTTCTCCTTTATGCCACGTATTCTTGGGTCCTTTCGCAGGCTTTGGAGCATGAGGTTGCCCATGCGCCTCAAATTTTCAGAGGCTTGTGAAGCAGACTCCTCGGGGTCACTCAGGATGACAGCATCTGGAACTTCCTCCTCCCAGCCACGTACTACTCCCAAGGGTCCTGGGGTTGGAAAGCCATCGCTTACAGATTGACGCATGTCTTCCTCTTCTTCGAAGCCTATGAAATCCTCTTCATCATCCTTCTCCCCTCTCTCCTCCTGTGCATTCTGTGACATAGGAATGATGGTGTCTGGATAAAGTGGTATCAAACAATAACCAAGGCCTACACCTATAACTGGCCTTTGCAGCAAGGAGCATTGGAGGACAACAAACAGCAAAAAAGGGCCAAGGATAAATCCAAGGAAAATACCAAGCTCTACTTACCAGCCAGCCTGCGACCAATCAGATTAACCTGTCTAACAGTGTGCGTTTAAAAACAGGGGTTTAGTTGCACAAATTTGCAAATGCATGCGTAAGCTACAGGCCCCACCAAGGCACCCTGTGATCTGTAGTCCCTATCTCTGACTTGTAAGAGACTCCACAGTGGGAGCACATGCATTTATATAAGATAGGTGAAGGCAGATGGTCTGGAGGGGGCTGGCCGGTAAGTAGAACTTGATATTTGCCCTGGATTTATCCTTGGCCCTTTTTTTGCAGTCTGGATAAAGTGGGCCTTGAGAGGAAAGGAAGTCCTCCTCTTCTTCCTGCTGCTCTGCCTCCAGTGCCCTGTCCATAATGCCATGCAGAGTCTGCTCCAGCAAGAACACAGCGGGGATTGTGTCACTGATGCATGCACTGTCACGGCTCACCATCCTTGTGGCCTCCTCAAATGGTGACAGTACAATGCATGCATCCTTTGGCGCGGGGGAAAAAAGCTGAGGCGGTCTGAGCCTGTTGTGCCGTACTCGCACAGGTATTCTTTGACAGTCCTCTGCTGCATGTATAGCCGCTGCAGCATTGCCAAAGTCGAGTTCCACCTGCTGGGGCATGTCACAAATCCGGCAGTTTAAGGGCAAGTGGAATTCCCACTGAATTTCAGCCAACCGAGCACTGGCTGTGTATGACCGCCTGAAATGGCTACAGACTTTTCTGGTCAGCTTTAGCACATCTTCCAACCCTGGGTATGTATTTAGGAAATGCTGCACCACCAAATTGAGGACATGTGCCAGGCATGGCACATGTGTCAACTTTCCCTGTCTAAGGGCGGACAGGAGGTTTGAGCCCTTATTGCACACCACCATTCCACGCTCCAGCTGGCATGGTGTGAACCACCTCTGGGCCTGTCCCTGCAGAGATACAATAATCTCTGCTCCAGTGTGGTTCCTGTCCCCTACACACACAAGCTGAAGCACTGAATGGCACCTTTTAGCCTGAATCATGGAATAGCCCTTTGGACGCTTAGGGGGTACCTGATGTTAATAGGGCAATTCTGCAGAGGAGGGCATGGGGGTGGTGGAGGAGGAGGTAGATATATTAATTTGTGCATCAATGTGTATAAACATAAATGCTAAATGTCCATAAAAATCTGTGCATTGACCTTCAAAGATAGTAAATACAATGAATGTGTAAAAAGCAAAATCATGAATAGTTCAACAAATCCACATGAGCAAAAGCAGATAGATCCATACAGTCCAAGACAGAGAAGATCCCGATAGTGAGGAGTAGAGATGTATCCACAAGTGGAGATTGTATATCCTCCACCAGCCTATTAAGCCTCTCACCTCATAGACAAGTTAAAAACGCCTGTCTCCCATCTCCAGGGAATTAGACTCCTCTAATAGCCAGGTCCTCCGTTTCTCAGAAAGCTCCAATGATAGCACCCAGACTCCAAAGCTAAGCAAGATTCATCTCGCAAACATGTAAGAAAGGAAGGCAAAATCTAGTGCTCTCCGTAAAAAACATGTTTATTGGCCCCATAAAAATTAAAACACGTACAGGATAAGGCACTGTCAAGCCGTGCGAGCTAGGAACAGCATATCAGTCAATAACCGCAATGTGACATGGGCAACACAAACTCCTTCCCCTTAGACGTGTATCGTCAACTCCAGGACTTCCTCAGTAAGGGGTGGAGTGAGCAGGTCGTCCACGTCACTTATACCTCAGACTCCTCCCCTTCTGGACAGATACCCATTCATGGAAGAACGGAGGAACCAGCATATCCTGTGAAATTCCTAGTGTCAGCAAAGTAGGTATCTCCCGCAGGAAATGGTCATCATTAGACCGGAAAGGGAGAACCAAAGCTAGACAGCAGTATAATAGACTATTGCCATTGCAACAATCAATGGCTAATCGCCAGATATAAAAATAATAATAATTATAAAACACTGAGTCTGGTTACTCATACATCACAATTGCGGCTATCGTAACACTCAATATAAAATGCCCAGTAGTCCTCACATAAAAACAATTCAACATAAAAATATTCTGTTACTAGAAAAAAAGTTATTTTAGACAAAATTATATGAATAAAATATTTCTTAAACAACAAAAATTAAATAAAATAAAATCAAATGTGAAAATGTGATGTTTATATTGAGTTTTACTATAGCCGCAATTGTGATGTATGAGTAACCAGACTCGGTGTTCTATAATTATTATTATTTTTATATCTGGCGATTAGCCGTTTATTATTGCAATGGCAATAGTCTATTATACTGCTGTCTAGCTTTGGTTCTCCCTTTCCGGTCTAATGATGACCATTTACTGCGGGAGATACCTCCTTTGCTGACACTAGGAATTTCACAGGATGTGCTGGCTCCTTGTTTATACACATTGATGCACAAATTAATATATTAACTTTTGGAGCAAATAATTGTATTAATAAATATAAAATACAAAAAATGTTAAATAGAAAACACACAGGCATGTGACCTCCTTCACCACATAAACACTATAAAATGGTGTATAGGGATATTTACCAAATAAATAATAAATGTGAAAATGCAAAATACACTGCAGTGTACACAAAATCAACAAACAAAACCAAAAAACTAAAAGAAAGAAGTCCGGACGTCACCCCTACTTCCATCCAACCCATCCATACTGCATACTATCATGCATACAGGACCTCCTATAGCAGGAATATAGTTACTTAAGGCATGTAAGTAGATACTGAGGCAAATAAGCAAAAAGGCTCTAATAACTTGAATTGTAATGTTGTTGTATCAAGACTTAAATCCTAGGTGAAATAAGGTTGGCTTGAAATTCAGAAGAAACTGAAGTAAAGTGGATGCATGCATCAATATAAGTTGGAGCCAATAGTAGAAGCAAAGACCATTAAGTCCATGTAGCTGTATAATCAATGAAGCAACAAAGCCAAAGGTTCTCTTCTATGGGATCAAGGATACATAAAAAATGCCAGGGAGGGGAGTGAACAAAGTCCCGTGTGCAATACTGACAATGGGGTAGTCCAATGTGCACATTTGTGGAGACACAATGACATGGGATTGATTCAGGGGAGGTTATATCACTGGGTGGTCTGCAAGTCCATATGGACGTACCCACAGTCAATGTGATGTGATATAATCACTGCAAGACAATTGGAACAATCTCACCCTGATATGTATACCTCTCCGAGTGTTCACTCCACTCCCTGGCATTTTTGATGTATCCTTGATCCCATAGAAGAGAACCTTTGGCTTTGTTGCTTCATTGATTTGTTTTAATTTTTATGGGGCCAATAAACCTGTTTTTTACGGAGAGCACAAGATTTTGCCTTCCTTTCTTACATGTTTGCGAGATGAATCTTGCTTAGCTTTGGAGTCTGGGTGCTATCATTGGAGCTTTCTGAGAAACGGAGGACCTGGCTATTAGAGGAGTCTATTTCCCTGGAGATGGGAGACAGGCCTTTTTAACTTGTCTATGAGGTGAGAGGCTTAATAGGCTGGTGGAGGATATGCAAACACCACGTGTGGATTCATCTCTACTCCTCACTATCGGGATCTTGTCTGTCTTGGACTGTATGGATCTATCCACTTTTACTCCTATGCTCATGTGGATTTGTTGAACTATTCATGATTTTGCTTTTTACACATTCATTGTATTTACTATCTTTGAATGGCAATGCACAGATTTTTATGGACATTTAGTATTTATGTTTATACACATTGATGCACAAATTAATATATTAACTTTTGGAGCACTGTTTTATTTGCACTGCAATGAGTGTTTGATTTTTTTATTATCTGTGGGTTTTTTTTTTGATCATTCATATTATCACTAGCGCTACACTGTGAATATTTGAATTATTTTTTGGTGAAAGTGAATTACTGATTTGTGTTAGCAGCTTGGTTTAGCAGGTGTTTCTTTTTTGCGCTGAATTTTTCTGTTCACTTGGAGGAGGTAGAGCTCACAGGTCTGGCATCATCACCACCAGCTGTATGGAAATGTGGGGGCACAACAAGCTGCAGCACCGAGCCCTGTCCTGCATCCTTCCGAGTTGCAAGCAGCATTACCCAGTGTGCTGTGAACAAAATATATTGTATCTGCCCATGCTTGCTGGACCAAGTGTCAGCAGTAAGGTGGACTTTGCGAATGACTGCCTTGCCCAACAATGCCAGAACCTTCCCTTCCATGTGATGTTAGGAGATGGAACAGCCTTCCGTGAAAAGTGGTAGTGACTGGGAACCTGCCATTGTGGTACAGCACTTTGTGCGAATTCTTGGAAGTGGGCAGAATCCACCAGGCTGAAAGGCAGAAGATGGAGAGCCAACAGCTTTGACAAGCATTTAGACGCTGGGCATGTGGGTGGCATGGACTGTATTCTTTTTTACGCTGCAGCAGGTGGGACAGAGAAATTTTCCGGCTACAGTCTACATCTGGTGGTTTGCTGCTGGCAGATGTGCTGCTAGGACCTGGAACACCCTGTGCTATCCCTATCAGTGGAGGCTGCTGAGAGGTCATGACTCCGTATAGCAGGGGCAGACTGAAGTGGGTAAGGAAGAGGGACAGATTTGTGCCCCTTTTGTGTGACTTTTAGGTGCTCTTGCCAATGGGCTGAGTGGTTGGATGTTACATGCCTTATTAGGCATGTGGTACCCAAATGGCTGGTGTTTTTGCCACATTTGATGTGCCTGAGACACAGTTTGCAGATAGCAACAGTGCGATCTGCTGCAGATGTGCTGAAAAGTGCCCAGACAGCTGAGCTTTGGGAAGTGGGCCGGGAGATAACAGCTGCAGAATGTGATGGAATAGGGTAGCTGCTCTCTACTCTTTCTTGGGGTTGTGCCGCCTCACCTTCAGTTTTTTCCTCTGCTCTATCTGGCACCCAAGTATCATCATTGTCGTCATCATAAACGTCGTCATCGTTGTCGTTCTCCCCTCTCTCTAGGCTCATGTACCTGTCATCCTCAACCTCAGGACCAACATCTGAATCCAGTAATGGCTGGGCATCATCAAGCAGCAAGTGACTGATGTTGTGGTCAAATAACTCAGCTGACTCCTCTATGACTGATGTTGGGGCTATGGTAGGAATAGATGTGGACAAGGAGGCAGGTTTATCCATTCTGGCAACTGCAGGGGACTGTATGTATGAATGACACGGTCTCACTACAATACAGTGAAACTATCTGAGCTGTCCCTACTTTTGCTGCACACTGTGCAAAGCTGAATGATGGTCCTCCTTACTACACTCACACTATCCCTAGACTGACACTAAACTAATATACTACACTGACAATTGAAGCACAATAGCACAGTATAGCACGCTAACTAACTACTAGCACTGAACAGAGCCCTGTTCTATCTCTCTCTACGCTGAAATCACACTGAAAATGGCTGCCATTGAAAGAATACTTTTATACTGTGGGGCGGGAATGAGCCATGATTGGATAAAGTCATGATGACAGTGTCCAATCATGACTCTGACTGTGCTCTGTGCCCTGATTGGCTGAAGCTTTCACTGCTTCAGCCAGTCAGGGCTTGCAATGCACCGTTCAGCGCCGGAATCCATTATGGTCAGTTCGGGGAGGCCAAACAAACAGTTGAACGTCCCGTTTGTTCGGCTGTTCTCCGAACGTCCGAACAACGAAAGTACGACCCGAACATAAGTTCGCCCATCCCTATAAACTAATACACAACATTCCGACCTATATGCAGCCTCATAGTCATTGGGTACAGTTAGGTAGCCAGAATGTAGGTACTTCTCATGATAAAACTAAAAATGAGTGAAGATATCTAGAGGCTGGCAGTAATAATTCATAATCATTAAATATCACCATGCTCTTGGGATTGTGCAGCTTAGGATTAATGATTAACAACTGACAGTTATAAAGGTAAAGGTTTATAAGAGCCACAAATTGATACAAGTATTTTATATCTAGGGATGGGCCAGATATTCGAGTATTGCGCAAGTTCGACTCAAACATCAGGCGATCGCCCGTTCGCCGAATCTCGAACATTATGGGGCGCTTGCGCCAAATTCGAGCTCCCTAAAATGCAGTGCAAGACAGCTGTGAAATGCCGTCCGCTGATTGGCCAAAGCATGCACATGACCATCATGCTTTGGTCAATCAAAGTGCACTTCGCTGTGAGAGCCATGATTGGCGAAAGGCAGGGTGCCTTTGGCCAATCATGGCACAGGGGGCTAAGTCCACTCCCCACAGTATATAAAGCCGCTTACACAGTGGCCGCATATAGTGCTTAATAATGGTGATAAAGAGAGGTTAGGCAGTTTAGTTAATGGCGTGTAGGCAGTGTAGTATACAGCATAGACAGAGTATATACAGGCAGTGTAGTATACAGTGTAGATAGAGTATATAGAGTCAGTGCAGGCAGTGTAAGAATATACAGTATCTCACAAAAGTGAGTACACCCTTCACATTTTTGTAAATATTTTATTATATCTTTTCATGTAACAACACTGAAGAAATGACACTTTGCTACAATGTAATGTAGTGAGTGTAAAGATTGTATAACAGTGTAAATTTGCTGTCCCCTCAAAATAACTCAACACACAGCCATTCAATTCTAAACCACTGGCAACAAAAGTGAGTACACCCCTAAATGAAAATGTCCAAATTGGGCTCAAATTTCAATATTTTGTCTGGCCACCATTATTTTCCAGCACTACCTGAACGCTCTTGGGCATAGAGTTCACCAGAGCTTCACAGGTTGCCACTGGAGTCCTCTTCCAGTCCTCCATGATGACATCACGGAGCTGGTGGATGTTAGAGACCTTGCGCTCCTCCACCTTCCGTTTGAGGATGCTCAATAGGGTTTAGGTCTGGAGACATGCTTGGCCAGTCCATCATCTTTACCCTCAGATTCTTTAGCACGGCAGTGGTCATCTTGGAGGTGTGTTTGGGGTCGTTATCATGTTGGAATACTGCCTTGCTATCCAGTCTCCGATGGGAGGGGATAATGCTCTCTTCAGCATGTCACAGTACATGTTGGCATTCATGGTTCCCTCAGTGAACTGTAGCTCCCCAGTGCCGGAAGCCCTCATGTAGCACCAGACCATGACACTCCCACCACCATGCTTGACTGTAGGCAAGACACACTTGTCTTTGTACTCCTCACCTGGTTGCCACCACACACGTTTGACACCATCTGGACCAAATAAGTTTATCTTGGTCTCATCAGACCACAGGACATGGTTCCAGTAATCCATGTCCTTATAGTCTGCTTGTCTACAGCAAACTCTTTGCAGGCTTTCTTGTGCATCATCTTTAGAAGGGGCTTCCTTCTGAGACGACAGCCATGCAGACCAATTTGATGCAGTGTGCAGCGTTTGGTCTGAGCACTGACAGGCTGACCCCCTCCCATCCCTTCAACCTCTGCAGCAATGCTGGCAGTATTCATACCTCTATTTCCCAAAGACAACCTCTGGATATGACGCTGAGCACGTGCACTCAACATCTTTGGTCGACCATGGCAAGGCCTGTTCTGAGTGGAACCTGTCCTGTTTAACAGATGTATGGTCTTGGCCACCGTGCTGCAGCTCAGTTTCAGGGTATTGGCAACCTTCTTATAGCCTAGGCCATCTTTATGTAGAGCAACAATTCTTTTTTTCAGATCCTCAGAGAGCTCTTTGCCATGAGGTGCTATGTTGAACTTCCAATGACCAGTATGAGAGAGTGAGAGCGGTAACACCACATTTAACACACCTGCTCCCTATTCACACCTGAGGCCATGTAACACTAACGAGTCACATGACACCGGGGAGGGTAAATGGCTAATTAGGCCCAATTTGGACATATTCACTTAGGGGTGTACTCACATTTGTTGCCAGTGGTTTAGACATTAATGGCTGTGTGTTAAGTTATTTTGAGGAGACAGCAAATTTACACTAAATTAAAACAAGAAACTTCCGCGCTGGATCAAACTGCTTAGAAATGGTTAGTCCATGAGTCACTTTCAAATATGAAAAGAGGCAACAAAAAAGTATAGATGTAGAGACAGGACCAATATCCCTTAAAGTGCTCGTGCTCAGGTAGACAGAGGATTTTCACTCTGTGCTGGTTGTGCCCCCCAAGGATGTGCACTCACCGTCACTCCAGCGACCACCTATCGCTAGTATGGTCAGGATAAGCTTGATGGGGAAACCCCCTTCTATGTTCTCCTTTATAATGGCACTCCAGTACTTTGCTCCATCACATTAGTAGATATAAATGAGAGGAGGAAAACCTCATAGTGCAAGTATGTATATACCAGGTTTATTGTAAAAAACTAAAAACAAGTAAAATTTGCACTCACATGTTATGGTGCCCACATATCCCGGCACCAGGCTCAAAGGCAGCTGATTAGTTTGGGGAATCACCCCGTTTAGGTGGCGATCGTTCGGCTGATGGTCTTAGGGCTGATGGTCGTTCGGCCGGTATACGTTTGCGCTATCCTATTCAAACGACCAGAGCTGTGTCGTGATGACGTAATTAAACTTTGACGTGTTTCGGCCAATGAACTGCGGCCATCATCAGGAAATTCAATTGTCGCCATCTTGGTAGAGGGCATTTATACCCTTACCTCATATGTGCCATCTAGGCTTTAATTGATGTAAGCTGCATTTGAATTGTAGGTGCTACGATATCTGAGCATTAACAATTCTCAGCAAGTCAATTAATTAAAACATTTTCTTTATTAAAAACAATGAATTATTTTGTTTGAACCTTATATTAAAGAGACGAACGGACCGGTGAGCCCTCTAGTGACCATGAATAGTATGCCAAAGATGATAGATGTATATAATGTGCAAAACAAACTAAATAAATATATATGAGTATATGTGTAAATGTAAGAATAATGGGGAAAAAATATGTAAGTGAAGTGGATATAAAGTAAATGAAATTAAATGAAATAAATATGCTATATAAAGTGTGGTCTAACATAATGTATCCAAGTGACATGACATTGTGTAAAAGGGTATATTATTTAAATGCATTAATGTGCATACACATAAGTGTTTTAGATACATGTGTAATGTACTACCCTGTGTGGAAATACCTGTGAATTCCATTCATTGTTAAGGTTAGGCGTCAATTAGACCTACAGTGTTGGGTGGCACCATCCTGGGTACATATTATTTAGTAGTTGGAAATGAAACCGTTGAGGTCCAGCTCCACATTTAACCCCTTAGGGGTCAGAGTCCGGAGTTCAAATATCCAACGTGTTTCATTTTGTGATATTTTTTGTACCAAGTTTGTGCCTCGCCAGTGCTTATTGATAGTGTCTATTGCATAGAAGGACATGTCACCTGGATTTCTATTGTGTACCAGCCTATATATATATATATATATATATATATATATATATATATATACGGTATCTCACAAAAGTGAGTACACCCTTCACATTTTGTAAATATTTTATTATATCTTTTCATGTGACAACACTGAAGAAATTACACTTTGCTACAATGTAAAGTAGTGAGTGTACCGCTTGTATAACAGTGTAAATTTGCTGTCCCCTCAAAATAACTCAAAATGTCAAAATTGGGCCCAATTAGCCATTTTCCCTCAGCGGTGTCATGTGACTTATTAGTGTTGCAAAGTCTCAGGTGTGAGTAAGGAGTAGGTGTGTTGAATTTAGTGTTATCACTCTCACTCTCTCATACTAATCACTGGACGTTCAACATGGCACCTCATGGCGTTGCTCTACATAAAGAAGGCCTAGGCTATAGGAAGATTGCCAAGACCGTGAAACTGAGCTGCAGCACGGTGGCCAAGACCATACAGCAGTTTAACAGGACACCCCCAAGACGACCACTGCCTTGCTAAAGAAGAGTGTAGAGGTCATGGACTGGCCAAGAATGTCTCCAGACCTAAACCCTATTGAGCACCTGTGGGGCTTCCTTAAACGGAAGGTGGAGGAGTGCAAGGCCTCTAACCTCACACCAGCACTGTGATGTCGTCATGGAGGAGTCCAGTGGCAACCTGTGAAGCTCTGATGAGCTTCATGCCCAAGAGGGTTAATACAGTGCTGTAAAATAATGGTGGCCACACAAAATAGTGACACTTTGGGCCCAATATGGACATTTTCACTTAGGAGTGTACTCACTTTTGTTGCCAGCAGTTTATACATTAATGGCTGTGTGTCGAGTTATTTTGAGGGAACCGCAAATTTACCTGTTATACAAGCTGTACACTCATCACACAAAAATGTCAGGGTATGTAAACTTATGAGCACAACTATATATATATATATATATATATTGCATTCAGTGTAGGCTATATATAGCACTTTCAGTGTAGTCAGTGTAAGACTATATATATACATTATAGTGTGTATGTATGTATGTGTGTATGTGTATATATATATATATATATATATATATATATATAGTGCCTTGCGAAAGTATTCGGCCCCCTTGAACTTTGCGACCTTTTGCCACATTTCAGGCTTCAAACATAAAGATATAAAACTGTAATTTTTTGTGAAGAATCAACAACAAGTGGGACACAATCATGAAGTGGAACGAAATTTATTGGATATTTCAAACTTTTTTAACAAATAAAAAACTGAAAAATTGGGCGTGCAAAATTATTCAGCCCCCTTAAGTTAATACTTTGTAGCGCCACCTTTTGCTGCGATTACAGCTGTAAGTCGCTTGGGGTATGTCTCTATGAGTTTTGCACATCAAGAGACTGAAATTTTTGCCCATTCCTCCTTGCAAAACAGCTCCAGCTCAGTGAGGTTGGATGGAGAGCGTTTGTGAACAGCAGTTTTCAGTTCTTTCCACAGATTCTCAATTGGATTCAGGTCTGGACTATGACTTGGCCATTCTAACACCTGGATATGTTTATTTGTGAACCATTCCATTGTAGATTTTGCTTTATGTTTTGGATCATTGTCTTGTTGGAAGACAAATCTCCGTCCCAGTCACAGGTCTTTTGCAGACTCCATCAGGTTTCCTTCCAGAATGGTCCTGTATTTGGCTCCATCCATCTTCCCATCAATTTTAACCATCTTCCTGTCCCTGCTGAAGAAAAGCAGGCCCAACCCATGATGCTGCCACCACCATGTTTGACAGTGGGGATGGTGTGTTCAGGGTGATGAGCTGTGTTGCTTTTACGCCAAACATAACGTTTTGCAATGTTGCCAAAAAGTTTGATTTTGGTTTCATCTGACCAGAGCACCTTCTTCCACATGTTTGGTGTGTCTCCCGGGTGTCTTGTGGCAAACTTTAAACAACACTTTTTATCAATATCTTTAAGAAATGGCTTTCTTCTTGCCACTCTTCCATAAAGGCCAGATTTGTGCAGTATACGACTGATTGTTGTCCTATGGACAGAGTCTCCCACCTCAGCTGTAGATCTCTGCAGTTCATCCAGAGTGATCATGGGCCTCTTGGCTGCATCTCTGATCAGTCTTCTCCTTGTATGAGCTGAAAGTTTAGAGGGACGACCAGATCTTGGTAGATTTGCAGTGGTCTGATACTCCTTCCATTTCAATATTATCGCTTGCACAGTGCTCCTTGGGATGTTTAAAGCTTGGGAAATCTTTTTGTATCCAAATTACCTTCCTCATAGTCTGGTGACGTTTAGATGGTTCTAGACCAGCAGGGAGATTTGAAAGTCGAGTATGTTCCTCTTCTGACTAGTCTCTACGTCGGTTCTCCGGGTACTAGTGAGACCTACTTGACGTCTCTAGATGTCGACTCCACCCTCTGAGACAGGTATCCTGTTGTTAGTCAGCATATGACGTGTTTAGACCGGAAATACCTTCTCACCGTTCTTCTTTCGGTAAAGAATTTCTATAACTATTTTTCACAACAAATTTCAAACGGTGTTCTGTGGGCCCTCTGTGTGGTTTGTACACCTTCTTCCACGAGACCAGTCTACTTTGGTTTT
>BLSH010068498.1:99285-109974 GCA_018402905.1 Glandirana rugosa
GTAATGTCTTGCTAGACTAAACCCTGATCCATCTCAGATGACGAAACTCCCTGTCTAATAACAAGATTTTAGTAGAGGATCAAGATATCCTAGTCCAAGGACGACAACGACATTCCCTGTCTAATAACAAGATTTTAGTAGCAGATGAGGATATCCCAGTCCAAGGACGACAACGACATTCCCTGTCTAATAAGAAGATTTTAGTAGCGGATGAGGATATCCCAGTCCTAGAACTAGGAGATGATTTTAGAACAATAATCTGTCCCTCAAAGCAGTAGACTCTACCTAGTCCAGAATCAGATAGTTCTGTAATGCAGGATGAGATCTGCAATCTGTCCCACAAAGCAGTAGACTCTACCTAGTCCAGAATCAGATCGTTCTGTAATGCAGGATGAGATTTTCAATCTGTCCCTCAAAGCAGTAGTAGTAATCTCTACCTAGTCCACAATCAGATCGTTCTGTAATGCAGGATGAGATGTTATTAATATCTGCAATCTGTCCCTCACAGCGCCCGCAGCATCATCTCCCTAGACTAGCCTGAGAGCATGTGACATGCAGCACTATGTGACTCAAGCTTATACAGAGGCTGGGTCACATGATGCACTGGCCAATCACAGCCATGCCATTAGTAGGCATGGCTGTGATGGCTTCTAAGGGCAAACCAGTGAAACGCTTGTTGATTGGCTGCCCTGCAGCTATTCAACATGCGTGATCAAATACCCGAACACAGAACCCGAACCCAAAATTTTTTTCAAATGTCCGGGTTCGCTAAACTCTTATTATTAGTGCTACATAGTACATTTTCACCTTGCTGTGCATTTCTTGCACAAAATTAAAAAGTGCGTCTACATTGCTGATTTAAAAAAAAAGAATAATAAATGGTGCTACATAGCACATTTGCATCTTGCTGTGCATTTCTTGCACAAAATTGCACATTGCTGTTTTAAAAAATAATATAAATTTGTGCTAAATAGTACATTTGCATCCAGAATGAGGAGAGCATCAAATAAGGGATGTGGTCGTGGTGCTGCTGGTGTTGGTGGTGTTGGTGAAGCTCCTGTTGCAAGGCGAGGACGTGGTCGATCTGTGCCAGCTACAGGCACAAGTGAAACACCTTCCTCAGGTGCGAGTAGCCGTCAGAACCTTCAACGTTATATGGTAGGCCCGAATGCCACTCAATGAATGGTGAGGCGATAGTAGATTGGGTGGCTGACAATGCCTGAAAGTTCCTTCACATTGTCTCCCACCCGGTCCCTTGCTGAAAGCTCAGAGTTGGCACTTGAACCCCATGGTCATCTGTCTTTCACCTCAGCCCCTTGTAAATCAGCCAAACAGTCTGTGCCCCAAGTCATGCAGCAGTCTCTTATGCTTTTTGATGACTCTGCTGGTGTGCTTTCCGTGGGCCATCCACATAGCCCTGCCCGAGAAGTGGAAGACATTGAGTGCACCGATGCCCAACCACTTCTGTTTCAGAATGAGGACATGGAAACACCACCGCAGCACGTCTCTGATGATGATGAAACACAGGTGCCAACTGCTGCGGCTTTCTACAGTGTGCAGACTGACAAGGAGGGCAGTGGTGAAGAGTGGATGGAAGATGATGTGGAGGATGATGAGGTCCTAGACCCCACATGGAATGAAGATCATGCGAGTGACGTGTGCAGTTTGGAGGAAGAGGTGGTGGTCACACAGAGGCACCAGCATAGCAAAAGAGGAAGCAGGTTGCAAAAGCGGAGCGACCATCCCCTAGACAGTACGCCTGCTACTACCCACCGCACCCAGGCACCTAGCACACCAAAGGCAGCTCAAAGGAGTACCCTGGCGTGGCAGTTCTTCAGACAATGTGCTGACGACAAGACACGAGTGGTTTGCACGCTGTGCAATCAGAGCCTGAAGTGAGGCATAAATGTTCTAAACCTGAGCACAACCTGAATGACCAGGCATCTACATGCAAAGCACGAGCTGCAGTGGAATAAGCACCTCAAAATCCAAGAAAGGTCTCTGGCTCCTCCTGCTTCCTCTTCTGCTGCCGCCTCGGCCTCTTCCTCCACCTCTACAGTGCCAGTGTCACCTGCCACCCAGCAAACAGACGATGTGACAGCAACGCCACCATGTCCACCACCGTCCCCAAGCACACAGTCCCATGGAAGCTTACAGCTGTCCATCTCCCAAACACTGGAGAGAAAGAGGAAGTAACCCTACCCACTCGCGATCCCTGGCCCTGAATGCCAGCATTTCAAAATTCCTGGCCTTTGAAATGCTGTCATTCCGTCTGGTGGACACGGACAGTTTTAAAAACCTTATGGTGGTGGCTGTCCCACAGTAGGTGGTTCCCAGCCGCCACTACTTTTCCAGGCTAGCCATCCCTTCCCTGCACAAACATGTTGCAGACAAGATCAAGTGTGCACTGCGCAACACCATCTCTGGCAAGGTCCACATAACCACTGATACGTGGACCAGTAAGCACGGGCAGGGACGCTATATCTCGCTAACTGCACACTGGGCAAATGTAGTGGTGGATGGGCCTGAGGCAGATAGCAGTTTGGCGCTTGTGCTTCTGCCACCGAGGATTGCAGGGCATTTCTCTTTGCCTCCTGCTGCCTCCTCCTCCTACTCTGCTTCCTCCTCCTCTACCACCTCCTCAGCCGGTCAGCGTAACACCTTCACCACCAACTTCAGCACATCCAGGGGGAAACGACAGCAGGCTGTTTTAAAACAGATATGTTTGGGGGATAAACACCAGGAGCTGTGGATGGACATTGAACAACAGACCGATGAGTGGTTTTTGCCACTGAGCCTCAAGCCCGGCTAGTGGTGTGCGATAATGGGCGAAATCTCGTAGCAGCTCTGGGCCTAGCCGGTTTGACGCACATCCCTTGCCTGACACATGTGCTGAATTTGGTGGTGCAGAAATTTCTAAAAAACTACCCGGATATATCAGAGCTGCTGCAGAAAGTGTGGGCCGTCGGTGCGCGCTTTCGGCGTTCTCACCCTGCTGCTGCTCGCCTGTCTGCGCTGCAGTGGAACTTCGGCCTTCCCGCTCACCACCTCCTATGCGACGTGCCCACAAGGTGGAACTCCACCTTGCACATGCTGGAGAGACTGTGCGAGCAGCAGCAGGCAATAGTGGAGTTCCAGCTGCAGCACGCACGGGTCAGTCGCTCTGCGTAACAGCACCACTTCACCACCAACGAGTGGGCCTCCATGCGAGACCTGTGTACCATACTGAGGTGTTTCGAGTACTTCACCAACATGGCCAGTGCCGATGACGCTGTTCTCAGCGTTACTATCCCACTTCTATGTCTCCTTGAAAAAACACTTAGGGCAATGATGGAAGAGGATGTGGCACAGGAGGAAGAGGAGGAGGAGGAAGAGGGGTCATTTCCATGGTTATCAGGCCAGTCATTCACAAGTGGCACCAGCATAGGCCAGGTAAAAAATTTTCAAGCCAGGGCACAGTTCTGGAGGATGAGGAGGACGAGGATGAGGAGGAGGAGGAGGAGAAGGAACCGTGTTCAAAGCAGGGTGGCACCCAACGCAGCTCGTGGGCATCACTGGAGTGTGGCTGGGGGAATACAGAGGACACAGATGATACACCTCCCACAGAGGACAGCTTGTCTTTGCCTCTGGGCAGCCTGGCACACATGAGCGACTACATGCTGCAGTGCCTGCGCAACGACAGCCGAGTTGCCCACATTGTAACTTGTGCTGATTACTGGATGGCCACCCTGCTGGATCCCTGTTACAAGGACAACGTGCCATCTTTAATTACCTCACTGGAGCGTGATAGGAAGATGCACGACTACAAGTGCACGCTGGTAGACACACTGCTAAAGGCATTCCCAAATGACACCGGGGGCTCAGTGGAAGCACAAGGCGAAGGCAGAGGAGGAGGAAGAGGTCACCAACGCAGCTGTGGCACTGCCAGCACCTCAGAAGGCAGGGTTAGCATGACCGAAATGTGGAAAAGCTTTGTCAGCAGCACGCCACAACAAACAGTACCACCAGCAGGAGGCACCATTTCAGCAACATGGTGGAACAGTATGTGTGCACACGCCTACACGTACTGACTGATGGGTCTGCCCCATTCAACTTCTGGATCTCCAAATTGGGCACATGGCCTGAGCTTGCCCTTTATGCCTTGGAGGTGCTGGCCTGCCCTGCAGCCAGTGTATTGTCTGAACGTGTGTTTAGCACGGCAGGGGGCGTTATCACAGACAAGCGCAGCCGCCTGTCCACAGCCAACATGGACAAGCTAACATTTATTAAAATGAACCAGGATATGGATCCCACAAGACTTGTCTGTACCCTGTGCAGAATAGACATTTATATCGGCCTCACACAGCTATTGGTATACTTAAGTGAACTTATTCTTTTTTTTTTTTTAATATGTCTCAATATTTTGGGGACTACCCCAGTTAGAAAAAAAAATCAAACAAACAAAAAACAGTGTTGGTGGCACGTACCTGGTTTATGAGTCTGACTTGTGCAGTGGGTAACCTCACTTAGGACCCTGACTCAGGAACCCCTGATAGAGCAGACAGGTGGCTCGGGAGTGCAGGATGACACAAGGGTCGGACTGGGTGACTGATGTTGGTGGGACGTCCATGGGTGCACTCGTGCACAAGAAGCGTGGTCGCACAGGCCGGGTTGTGAAGCTGGCTGGCAGTGCGGTACAGAAGGAGCAGGCAGATGGATGGTTGGGTTCAGGCAGGGTCATGAACAGGCAGGCAGCAGAAGTACGGGAGGGCTAGGCAGGAGAGTGGTCGTAGGCAATCCAGGGGTCGGTACAGGAGGAAATCAGCAAAGTCAGGCAGGCCGGGTCACAGGAAGAGATAATCAGAGTACAGGTAGATCAGGAACACACACTAGATGCGGTAGATCAGACAGAACTTGCTGCAGGGCGTGCACAACTGAAATAGAGCCGTTTGGCGTAGTTTCCGGCACAAATAGCACTAAAGAAAGTCAAGAAAGTTCATGGCATCCTCTAACATTTGGCTACCTCCTTCTCCTTCACCGCCACTTCCACCTACACCCTGCTACAGTGACCGCCTCCTCAACCTCCTACTCCTCATCCACCTCCTCCTCCATTTTTTTTTTAATGTGATTTTAAGTTATTTCCCTATCCACATTTGTTTGCAGGGCACTTGTCCTACTCTTACCCCCCTTTTGCTTCCTTTTGCAGCCCTCTAGCTCTTTCCAGTACTTTTTTAAAGCCATTTTAGTGCCCAAAAGTTCGGGTCACCATTGACTTCAATGGGGTTCGGGGTCAAGTTCGGGTCAAGTTCGGGCCGAACTCAAACTTTTTCGCGACGTTCGGCCGAACCCGAACATGCAGGTGTCCGCTCAACTCTATGTGTGACATAAAATATTGCTTTTAAAGCCAGCGGTCTCAAACTGGCGGGCCTGCATTGCAAGGCTAACAGTTACAAGCATGACTCCCACAGGCAGAGACATAATGGACTTTTCGCAACAGCTGGAGGGCCGCCAGTTTAAGACCCCTACTTTAGGGCCTCTGCTAAAAAAAATGTAATGTTTGGGGTAATTCATTTACTAGTAATTTTCAAGCCAAAAAGCTGATTTTTACATGCAAACAAAGTGTCATATTAGGCCTGCAGCCTTTAAGTTGTTAAAGTAATAGCTTGCTTAAGGGACAACTTTCTTTTTAGTTGAGCTGCTCTTTACAGCTTCTCTCCTCAGTGTAACTCTCAAAAGCCTACACTTCCCTTCAGCCCCACTCTGGAGATCCTCACTGTGCAGTCCAGCACCACACAGCCTTTACACAAAAAAGTCACAACAGGGCTCACTTTTGGAAAAGTTACAGGAGATTAGAACTGCAATCACCTCAAGCAGGGGATAGGGAAAGGTTTTCTTTATATGAGGCAGTGGCTCACTTTTCACACACAGACATATAATTAAAAAAAAAAAACATGGCTTAGGGTTAGGTAGGAAGCTTGCGGGCCCCCCCCCAGCTCGGCCCACTCTACCCTCCTACTCCACAACCATACATCCCCCCTAACCTTCCGAATATTACCCTAATTCGCCTCCCCCTGTCTCTTCCCCTCTTACCCCCCTTTACCACTCCTCCCTCAACCCTCTCCTACTTTCTACAATAGTGTGACTAATACCAACAGACCTAGCCAAGGCTGCCAGTAGGACTGTCGACCTTAGAAACCCTTATGGTCCCAAGTAACCTATACCATTTGACATCGGTCACAGCAGGCATTTAAACGCTATGCCTCCTCACATATACGCGAACAATAAATGCGACAAGCTGCAAGCAACCAATACAATCTGCAACTTCCAATGTGAGTTCAACTTCTTTAAAGACTTAATACTCCTTGTCCTCAATGAAACAGAACTTACATTATTCTCATGGACTGGGCCTCTGCCCAATGCATCCAGACAGTCAAAGATGCATACTATACCTGCCACACAACCAGTACATATTCCTTGCTTATGTTGGGACTACTGATTCTGTGTATAACCTTAGGCCAGTGGGCCCATGTAACCAATGTTCTACATATTTTGTTCTTTCTTACCTCTTCCATATCTCTTCAATAAAGTATTTTGGAATGAAATCTTCCTCTTTATGGAAAAAAAATCAAAAGACAAGATGTAATAACATTTTGGTCAAAAAACATTTTTCCATGATGTTATTATGCCTTGTCTGTCAGTCATCTGTCAACAGATGGGGTTAACCCCCCTAACAAAAAAAATGTTCTTTCTATTTTTTTCTTCCTTTTGGTATACATGTGTTGTCAAAAGTGGCTCTGCCTTTCTGTAAAGTTACATACTACTTAATTGCCATTTTTTGATCATGAATGCCTTTTCTGCCTATATATGTCATACAATGAGATGGAAAACATGTAAACCAGGATCCTGATACTGATAGACAAGTGTGAGAACCATCTAGACATATTTGATAATAAAGATAAAATATCTAGGTCATCCAGCTCAATCTCTTGCTTCTGTTTCCCAGTAGATAAAAGCTCAACTAATCCTGGTGACAACAACCCTGAAACTCTACAGAGGTTTTGGCTTGTTTATGAACTAAAATCTGGAAGCTAGGGACAAGTAAATTTTACATCTTGTCATTATATCATGAGGGAGCAAATGTGTCAAAAAGCAAGTGCACTATTTTAAGTAGTTAAGGCAAATATCTTTGTGCAAAATGTAAAATATGGCAGCCACCAAGCAGAAGTTTTCTTTAAAGTTATACTTACTACTGTCGATTGGTGAAAGGTAAAGTTCAATCAGTTGTTGTGGGTGACTGCATCCTGTACATTACCATTGCTATTTCCGTTGGTTTATTAAAGAAGAACTTGAACTAACATAAAATACTCACCACTCAGCAGAGTGTGTTCCTGGTAGCTTTTCATCAGTGTACAGTGTGTTGGAGTAGTTTAGGGAAAGTTGACATTCTGTGTAGGGAGAGTTAGTTTCTATATGGTGCAATATTGTGCTAAATTACTGTAACCCCCCCCCCCCCCCATCCATCCTTACTGTGTTCTCATTTTGGTGCCTCAGTACTCCTTTTTAGTACTACTATTTTGTCAGCAACATCTATGGTTGTTTTATGTTGCTACCCCGCTTTTTTGGATGGTGGAGGGTATTTATTTTCTTTTAGTTCAAGTGTGTCCATATTTTTTTTTTTTTTCTGCTATGTTAAGTACATTGGGTTGGGGTTGTGTATTCCCCATTACAATAGCTGTCAATACATTTCAGCAAACCTTAATATAAAAAAAAGCAGGCTGTAAGTGACACATTATTGTTCAAAAATCATCTCCTAGTTCTAAAGGGAGAGCTTCCAGCTGTTGGTGTGAGCAGTGCATTTCTTGCACCAAAATAAAAAGTCCGGCTACGTTGGTGTTTTCCAAAAAAAAGGTTTTAATTGGTATTAATAAATACTTAGGGCTACATAATACATTTGCGGGCCCAATGAGGAGAGCAAATAAGGGATGTGGTCATGGTGCTGCTGGTGTTGGGGGTGTTGGTGAACCTCCTGTTGGAAGGAGAGGACGTGGTCGAGGTGTGCCAGCTACACGCACAAGGGAAACACCTTCCTCAGGTAGCCAACAGAACCTTCACCGGTATATGGTAGGCCCGAATGCCCCTCAATGATTGGTGAGGCCAGAACATGTACAGGCGATAGTAGATTAGGTGGCTGACAATGCCTCCAGTTCCTTCACATTGTCTCCCTCCCGGTCCCTGAAAGCTCAGAGTTGGCACCTGAACCCCATGGCCATCTGTCTTTCACCTCAGCCCCTTGTAAATTAGCCAAGCAGTCTGAGCCCCAAGTGCTGCAAGAGACTCTTATGCTTTTTGATGACTCTCCTGGTGTGCTTTCCGTGGGCTATCCACATAGCGCTGCCCCAGAAGTGGAAGACATTGAGTGCACTGATGCCCAACCACTTCTGTTGCAGGATGAGGACATGGAAACACCAGCGCAGCACATTTCTGATGATGACGAAACACAGGTGCCAACTGCTGCCAACTGATGCAGCTTGCCTCAGTGTGCAGACTGACAAGACTGACAAGACTGACAAGAAGGGCAGTGGTGAAGGGTGGGTGGAAGATGATGTGGAGGATGATGAGGTCCTAGACCCCACATGGAATGAGGGTCATGCGAGTGACGTGTGGAGTTTGGAGGAAGAGGTGGTGGTCGCACAGAGGCATCAGCACAGCAAAAGAGGAAGCAGGTTGCAAAAGCGGAGCGAGCGTCCCCTAGACAGTAGGCCTGCTACTACCCACCGCACCCAGGGACCTAGCACACCAAAGGCAGCTCAAAGGCGTTCCCCCGCGTGGCAGTTCTTCAGACAATGTGCTGACGACAAGACACGAGTGGTTTGCAAGCTGTGTAATGATAGCCTGATCCGGGGCATAAATGTTCTCAACCTGAGCACAACCCCCATGACTAGGCACCTAAATTCAAGGCACAAGCTGCATTGGAATAATTACCTCAAAATCCAAGAAAGGTCTCGGCCTCCTCCTGCTACCTCTTCTGCTGCTGCCTCGGCCTCTTCCTCCAGCTCTACAGTGACAGTGTCACCTGCCACCCAGCAAACAGACAATATGACAGCAACGCCACCATGTCCGCCACCGTCCCCAAGCATTTCCACATGGTCCCATGGAAGCTTACAGCTGTCCATCTCACAAACACTGGAGAGTAAGAGGAAGTACCCCCCTACCCACCCGCGATCCCTGGCCCTGAATGCCAGCATTTCAAAATTCCGGGCCTTTGAAATGCTGTCATTCCGTCTGGCGGACACGGACAGTTTCATAAACCTGATGGCGGTGGCTGTCCCACAGTACGTGGTACCCAGCTGCCACTACTTTTCCAGACGAGCCATCCCTTCCCTGCACAAACAAGTCAGGGACAAGATCAAGTGTGCACTGCGCAACGCCATCAGTGGCAAGGTCCACATAACCACTGATACATGGACCTGTAAGCACGGGCAGGGATGCTATATCTCGCTAACTGCACACTGGGCATTTGGCGCATGTCCTTCCACCACCGAGAATTGCAGGGCATTTCTCTTTGCCTCCTGTTGCCTCCTCCTTCTACTGCTCTTCCTCCTCCTCAACCACCCACTCATCCGTTCAGCGTAACACCTTCACCACCAACATCAGCACATGGGGGGAAAAGACAGCAGGCTGTTTTAAAACTGATATGTTTGGGGGATAAACCCCACACTGCGCAGGAGCTGTGGACGGGCATTGAACAACAGACCAATGAGTGGTTGTTGCCACTGAGCCTCAAGCCCGGCCTGGTGGTGTGCGACAATGGTTGAAATCTCGTAGCGGCTCTGGGCCGAGCCCCTTTGGTGGTACCGAATTTTCTAAAAACTACCCGGATATGTCAGAGCTGCTGCATAAAGTGCAGGCCGTCTGTGCGCACTTTCGGCGTTCTCACCCTGCTGCTGCTCGCCTGTCTGCGCTGACACTTCGGCCTTCCCGCTCACCGCCTCATATGCGACATACCCACAAGGCGGAACTCCACCTTGCACATGCTGGAGAGACTGTGCAAGCAGCAGCAGGCAATAGTGGAGTTTCAGCTGCAGCACACACGGGTCAGTCGCTCTGCGGAACAGCAACACTTCACCACCAACGAGTGGGCCTCCATGCGAGACCTGTGTAGCGTATTGCAGTGTTTTGAGTACTCCACCAACATGGCCAGTGCCGATGACGCTGTTCTCAGCGTTACTATACCACTTCTATGTCTCCTTGAAAAAACACTTCGTGCCATGATGGAAGAGGATGTGGCACAGGAGGATGAGGAGGAGGAGGAGGAAGAGGGGTCATTTCCACGGTTATCAGGCCAGTCATTCGCAAGTGGCTCGGAGGGTGGGTTCCTGCACCAGCATAGGCCAGGTCAAAAATATTCAAGCCAGGGCACAGTTCTGGAGGACGAGGAGGACGAGGAAGATGAGGAGGAGGAATTGCAGCAGGGTGGCACCCAACGCAGCTCGTGGGCATCACTGGAGCGTGGCTGGGGGGATACAGAGGACACAGATGATATACCTCCCACAGAGGACAGCTTGTCTTTGCCTCTGGGCAGCCTGGCACACATGGCCGACTACATGCTGCAGTGCCTGCACAACAACAGCCGAGTTGCCCACATTGTAACTTCTTTTGATTACTGGGTGGCCACCCTGCTGGATCCTTGTTACAAGGACAACGTGCCAT
>BLSH010068498.1:110354-129276 GCA_018402905.1 Glandirana rugosa
CGGATCTCCAACTGATCCGGCACTGGTACCGTCACATCCACCTTCACCGCCACTAGCTCCTCCTCTTCCTCCATCGGTTGTACCATAAAAATAAAACAAACAAATATTAACCCCATCGGAGGTTTTATAACTCCGGATAAGTTTTTTTGTTCATATACTTACCGACACACTCAGGCCAAATTTACAAATGAGACGTGTTCCATGTCTGTTCAGAACACCCTAGCTACGGACTAAGTAAAATTATTTCCAATCGAACAGGTGCAACCTACACCTGTTTGCCGAGGTGAACAGACACTATTGCGGGGGACGGCACGATTTGTGTGCAAGGCTGTTATTATTGTCGGAACGTGTGTTTAGCACGGCAGGGGGCGTTATCACAGACAAGTGGAGCCGTTTGTCCACATCCAACGTGGACAAGCTAACCTTTATTAAAATGAATCAGGCATCGATCCCACAAGACTTGTCTGTACCTTGTGCAGAGTAAACATTTAAACCGGACTCACACAGCCATTCATATACTTGTTTTTTTGAATAGGCCTCAATATTTTGGAGGCTACCCCAATTATAAACAAACAAAATAAAAATACCATGTTGGCTACCTCCTTCTCCTCCTCGATCACCGCCACTTCCACCTACACTGCCATGGTCACGGCCTAGTCAACCTCTAGGCTCCTACTCCACATCCACCCCCCTTCCCATTTTTTTATTTGATTTAAATTTATTTTCCCTATCCCCATTTTTTTGTAGGGCACTTGCCCTACTCTTGTCCCCATTTTACTTCCTATTGCAGCCCTCTAGCACTTGCCAGGACATTGTTACAGCAATTTTTGTGCCTAAAAGTTCGGGTCCCCTTTGATTTCAATGGGGTTCGGGGTCCGTGCGACCCGAACCCGGACTTTGTCCCGAAGTTCGGCCGAACCAGCAGAACCCGAACTTCCAGAGGTTCGCTCAACTCTAGTCATGTGTAAATATTTACAAAAAGTCTTTCTTCCTGCACTTAGAATCTGCAAAATCAGCCATAGATGGATCGAATCTTGGCTGGGTCAACATGGATCAGCTGAGATTTGATCCATCTATATAGGCAGGCTGGTGATACCCAAGTCTATCCATTGATCAACTTGCGTACAAGCAGCCTGTCAGAATTTTGGCATGTGATTACCTTTGGGGGCTATAGTTGTTTGCAGTAATCATTGCATTCTGCTGGCTAGGAAGGCTCCCTGAAACCCCCCCCCGCCAACAGAACGCAATGGTGTTGTGACTATGTTGATGGGGGAACCAAGTTACTTTCTTTCCCTCCGACTATGATGGAAGAAAAGAAAATTGCATGATTTATTGGCCGCATAACTCCTCAAACTGTATCATCGTGAGGACACTGCTCTCAAAAGTCAATAGGCACAGAGCACTTAGTCTATCATGGGTCATCATGGTTCTCAGATAATTCATTATCTGTGCCAATTTGCTAAAGTACTTTTCTAAACAACTGACCATCATGTTCAAATATATTCTAAGAGTTACATTAACACCTAGAAAGGTATCAGCAAGTCCTTCCTCAAGTAATAAAACTGCCCCTTTTGCCCCCCTATACAGTATCTCACAAAAGTGAGTACACCCCTCACATTTTTGTAAATATTTTATTATATCTTTTCATGTGACAACACTGAAGAAATTATACTTTGCTACAATGTAAAGTAGTGTATGTACAGCTTGTATAACAGTGCAAATTTGCTGTACCCTCAAAATAACTGAACACAAAGCCATTAATGTCTAAACTGCTGGCAACAAAAGTGAGTACACCCCTAAGTGAAAATGTCCAAATTGGGCCCAAAGTGTCAATATTTTGTGTGACCACCATTATTTTCCAGTACTGCCTTAACCCTCTTGGGCATGGAGCTCACAAGAGCTTCATAGGCTGCCACTGGAGTCCTCTTCCACTCCTCCATGACGACATCATGGAGCTGGTGGATGTTAGAGACCTTGTGCTCCTCCACCTTCCATTTGAGGATGCCCCACAGATGCTCAATAGGGTTTAGGTCTGGAGACATGCTTGGCCAGTCCATCTCCTTTAACCTCAGCTTCTTTAGCAAGGAAGTGGTCATCTTGGAGGTGTGTTTGGGGTCGTTATCATGTTGAAATACTGCCCTGTGGCCCAGTCTCCAAAGGGAGGGGATCGTGTTCTGCTTCAGTATGTCACAATACATGCAAAGAGGAAAAGGGTAGCCCCTGAAAGTCGCATATCCAAAATGTCCTAGAGAGGTGAGTAGAGTGGCAACCTCAGCCTGGACTCCAACCAGGTCATGCCCCCAAAGCATTTCACTCTGCCCCCCGGAGCTTAGTCATGCATGGATGTGCATCCGTGCATATATAGAGCGTGGTTAGGGCTTGAACTCCACCCCCCCATGACGTTATTTATAACGAAACTATTAGGGTGAAGTTTGAGCTCGAGACACCACGCTGTTTTTATACAGATCTGCAGACATTTTACTGTATCTTTTTGGAACTTGCTATTTCATTAAACCCCAATGTTTTTACGCTATGAGGCAATCTTTCTTTCTTTTTCCATCCACATTGATCTGAATCTAACAAAGTAAACGGAGCAGGAGTGACATCCATTTCTTAAAGCCTGTTTTCCTTGGATTGTATGGAGTCCCACCAGCTGGGAAGCTAACCAGGAGTGACAGTCATCCTGTATGGTTGGTATATATCTTGCTAAGAGGACTGCTCACAACATATATGCATGCTTGCACAGGCTCTTATAATGTGGAGCCTCATCATCTGGTAAGGGCACATCTTTTACTTTCATGGTGGAAGGTGATTTTATTCATCAGATCTTCTCATCAGATATCATGATTTACATATTCAATATGAATTTTTGGGACTTTATTTATCATATGTTTAGCGCGGCATCTTGTTTTAAAAGTTTTCTTGTGTTGTTGTCTGCTACTACCTGTTGCTTTCTACCACCAGCGCAATAATCACATACCACCCACAGTGTATATACAGTATACCTCAGATCAGTAGCGTAGCTAGCACATCTGGCACCCTGGCTGGTCATTTTTTTGCACCCACCCCCCAAGAAAAATGGTATGTGGCAATATAGTGGCACCACGCTATATGTGATTTAGATTGCGCCAACATTGGGAGGAGCTTAAAGGGCCATATGCTTTAATGACTGTGTCACAAGTGAGTATGTGCCAGACAGTGCAAACTTCAGTATATTAATTTTAGTAAAATAAAACTGTTCTATTGCATATAATTTACTACACACAGATAACCTTAAAGTGATATTAACCACTTCCTTACTGGGCACTTAAACCCCCCTCCTGCCCAGACCAATTTTCAGCTTTCAGGGCGCTCATACTTTGAATGACAATTACTCAGTCATGCAACACTGTATCCATATGAAATTGGCGTCCTTTTTTTCACACAAACAGAGCTTTCTTTTGGTGGTATTTAATCACCGCTGGGTTTTTTATTTTTGCGGTATAATTAAAAAAAGACCGAAAATTTTGAAAAAAAACGCATTTTTCTTCATTTTTGTTTTGCAAATTAGTAATTTATCTTCATAAATTTTGGCCACAATTTATAATGTTACATATCTTTGGTAAAAATAACCCAAATTAGTGGATATTATTTGGTCTTTGTGAAAGTTAGAGAGTCTACAACCTATGGTGCAAATCACTGAAAATTGATCACACCTGATGTACTGACCACCTATCTCATTTCTTGAGACCCTAACAAGCCAGCAAAATACAAATACCCCCCCAAATGACCCCTTTTTGGAAAGTTTACATTCCAAGGTATTTAGTAAGTGGCATGGTGAGTTTTATGAAGTTGTCATTTTTTTCCCACAATTCTTTGCAATGTGAAGTATTTTTTTTTTCAACAAAATTGGCATTGTAACAGGTTATTTCTCTCACATGGCATATGCATACCTCAAATTACACCCCAAAACGTATTCTACTACTCCTCCCGAGTATGGCGATACGACATGTGTGGGACACTTTTACAGCCTGGCCACATAGAGAGGCCCAATACTGAACTAGCACCTTTTAGGCGTTTTAGAAGCATAAATTACATATCTCATTTCTCAACCACCTATTACAATTCTGAAGGCCCTGGAGCACCAGGACAATGGAAACGCCCACTAAATGACCCCATTTTGGAAAGTTAACACCCCAACGTATAATCTAAGAGGCATAATGAGTCTTTTGAATGGTTCATTTTTTTCCAGAAGTTTTTGGAAAATGTGGGAAAAAAATGAAAACGCATTTTTTTTACACAAAGTTGTCCATTTATAAGATATTTCCAACACATAGCATGTACAAAGGAAAAATGACACCCCAAAATACATTCTGCTACTCCTCCTGAGTATGGCGATACCACATGTGTGAGACTTTTACACAGCCTGGCCACATACAGAGGCCCAACATTGATCTAGCACCTTCAGGTGTTCTGGAAGCATAAATTACACATCTCATCTCTCGACCACCTATTACAATTCTGAAGGCCCTGGAGCACCAGGACAATGGAAACGCCCACAAAATGACCCCATTTTGGAAAGCTAACACCCCAACGTATAATCTATGAGGCACAATGAGTCTTTTGAACGGTTCATTTTTTTCCAGAAGTTTTTGGAAAATGCGGGAAAAAAATGAAAACGCTTTTTTTTTTACACAAAGTTGTCCATTTATAATGTATTTCCAATACATAGCATGTACATGGCAAAAATGACACCCCAAAATACATTCTGCTACTCCTCCTGAGTATGGCGATACCACATGTGAGACTTTTACACAGCCTGGCTACATACAAAGGTCCAACATGCAAGGAAGACCATCAGGTGTTCTAAGGACACATAGCATTTCAAATGCCATGAATTACACCCCAAAATACATTCTGCTGAGTAAAGAGTAAACAAAAGATTACCTGTGGTTTTAGTATTGCAGCTGTCCACAGGAGGATAGCACTGGTCCAGGCAGCAGGCAGGGTCAGCTACAGCGAACACAATTGTCCAGGCAACCGACAGTTGTACAGGCAGGGATATTGTCCATATACAGTCCAGGGTCAGTGCAGGCAGAGATATTGTCAACAGTGCCAAAATATTGGTCCTGGTAGTAGGACAGTGAATGCAATTGTCCAGGCAACAGGCAGGAATACTGTCCATAGTCAGTACAGGCAGCATGCAAGGATACTATCCATATTTCAGTTCAAGGTCAGTGCAGACAGAGATATTGTCAACGGTGCCATAGTATTGGTCCTAGTAGCAGGCAGAAACATGGTCCATAGTCCAGGTAGCAGAGGTGTGGTCAGTTCATCCGGCAGGCAGAGGCATGATGGCAAGAAGTCCTACAGGCAGCAGGCAGAAGTAGGGCCTCGGTCAGGACAGAATGGGGAAAGGGGTAGATGCTTCTCCCACCCAATCTCTTTGAAGCCTCCGAGTCTCCAGACCCTAATCTGGGAGAGAGAAAACAAAAACAATGTTTTCTTCTTCCAGAAAAAAAAACATTCTGGAGCCCCTCACATATGTGAGACCCCTGTGTTGTGAATTATCCCACTTCTCCAGTTACAGGGTACAAGATCAGTCCAAGAGGCAGGCAAAAAACGTGGTCAAACAGTCCAAGGTCAGTTCCAGATCAGGCAAAAGTATGTACAAAATCAGTAGGCAGAGGCGTGGTTAAATAACAGTCCAGGGTCAGTTCCAGATCAGGCAGAAGTATGTACAAAATCAGTAGGCAGAAGCATGATCGAATAACAGTCCAGGGTCAGTTTCAGATCAGGCAGAAGCATGTACAAAATCGGTAGGCAGAAGCATAGTCGAATAACAATCCAGGGTCAGTTCCAGAGCAGGCAGTAAGCATGGGAAGTGGCATAAGGGGTGCGAACTGGAAAAAGAAACTGAGGAATCAATAATTGACTAGGGTGTGATAACGCCTGAAGCAGTCACCTATGCATAGACCTGGTTGGGAAGGGCACTGGGCACAATGATAAGTGGTGTCTCTTCTAACTCCACTATTAGAGCACACCCGGCATTTTTTCTGTCGTTTTTGTCCTGTTGGTCTGGGAGGGATTTTATCGGGGAAATGTCGCTCAGAAAGTCTACTACAGACATCGGTTCTAACATTTTCTGGTGGGCCGCTGGGGTATAGAAGTGTCGTGATGATATCCTCCTGGTAGGCAAGGAAGGGTTTGGGGTTTACTGTGGAATTTCGATATATTACATAAGTATTGTATATGGCCAAATGAAAAAAATAGAGGGCAACTTTTTTATACCAGTGGTATCTTGTAGGTAAATAAGGTTCCAACATTTGATCATTTAGATCGACTCCTCCCATGTACAAATTGTAATCTTGGATACAGGTGGGCTTCTGTATTGGGCCATTTCTTCTGGGGATCTCTACCAGTGCATTGTTGTGGATAGATGTTAGCATGTACACGTCCCTTCTGTCCCTCCATTTCACAGCCAGAACTTCCTCATTCCGCAGACTCGCCGTCTCTCCTTTTCCAAGCCTCATGTTGACTAGTCTTTGTGGAAAGCCCACCCGATTTTTTCTGGCTGTGCCACAAGCTGGTGTACTCTTTCTGTAAAGGTTCCGTAACAGGGGTAGACTGGTATAAAAATTATCCACATACAGGTGGTAGCCTTTGTCCAGGAGTGGGCGGATTAGTTGCCAAACAATTTTACCACTTGTGCCTAAATATTCTGGGCAATTAGGGGGATTCAGCTGGGAGTCCTTCCCTTCGTATACTTTGAAGGCGTACACGTACCCCGTGGTTCAGTCGCACAATTTACAATTTATATACCTTCACCCCATTGCGGGCCCTTTTGCTGGGTATAAATTGTTTCACTCCCAGCCTGCCGCAAAATTTCACCAGGGATTCATCTATACATATATGCTGGTCCGGGGTAAATAATTGGGGAAATAGTTCAGAAAAATAATTGAGAATTGGGCGAATCTTATAAAGCCGGTCATAATTTGGGGCATTTCGGGGAGGGCACTGGGTATTATCGCTAAAATGAAGAAATCTCATGATCATGAAAAATCTTTTCCTGGGCATTTTTGATGAGAAGACCGGCATGTGGTAGATGGGGCGGGTGGACCAGTAGGAGCGGAGTTCATTTTTGTTGTTTAGTCCCATGCAGAACGTGAGGCCCAAAACAATCTTGAATTCTTCCACCGTTACGTCTCTCCACTCAAAGGGACGGGAATAGTATGAGTTTGGGTTAGCCTGAATAAATTGCTGTGCATATAGGTTGCACTGGGCAACAATGGATCGCAGCATGTCCTCAGTAAAAACCAAATAAAAAAAATCAATGGGAGAGAAATTTTCTGTGTCCACCTGGACTCTTGGTTGGGCAGTAAAAGGGGGAACCCTAGCTTCTCCTGAATTGGGAGGAAGCCACAAAGGGTGCTGGAGTGAGTAGGGAAGGCCGGTATGGGACCTAACCCTTTGGGGCTGAGGTACAGCAGTGCTGGTGGATGGCACTGGGGTGCTGGTGGATGGCATAGCAGTGCTGGTGGATGGCACAGCGGTGCTAGTGGATGGTATTGCCTCTTCACCAATGCACCCTCGTCTGGAGGGCGGACAATATTCCTCATCTGAGTCCAGCTCTGATTCACTACTTGAGACCGGATCATAGGTCATATCAGACTCCGGCTCAGACTCAGAGGAACCTGCAGGAGAGAGCTCCCCGTTGCTCTCCTCGGCCGCAAGAATATTGTAGGCCTCCTCAGCAGAAAATGATCTCTTTGCCATTGTTGCAGTACTAATTGACACTGATGACACATATGGCACTAATGAGGTGATGTGCATTTATGGCACTGATGACACGTGACACTGATGGGACTGATGTCAGGTCAGGTGGACACGTGGCACTGATGACAGGTCAGGGGGCACAGACACGTGGCACTGATGACAGGTCAGGTGGCACTGACACGTGGCACTGCTGGCAGGTCAGGTGGCACTGACACGTGGCACTGATGGCAGGTCAGGTGGCACTTAATGACACGTAGCACTTTGATGACACGTGACACTTGATGGTACTGATAGGTGGCACAGATAATACGTGGCACTGACAGGTGGCACTGACAAGTGGCACTGAGATGTGGCACTGATGTGGCACTGTTGTGGCACTGATATGTGGCACTGACAGGTGGCACTGGCAGATGGCACTGATATGTGGCACTGACAGGTGGTACTGACAGGTGGCACTATGATGGGCACAATTTATTAGCACAGTAACTTTTTTACAACTCACAGCTTGGATCGATCAATCTCTCCTCACACAGCAGTGTCTGTGTGAGGAGAGAAGGCAGGCAACAAGAGATGATCTCATATGTTTACATTTGAGATCATCTCTCATTGGGCCCGCCGATCACGTGGTAAATGGCTGCTGTGATTGGCCGTTTACCACGATCTGTGATTGGCTGTGTCCAAGGGACACAGCGATCACCGAGATTCCCCGCCGCGCGCCCGCAATTGCGGGCTGGGAGCGCGCAAAGAGGCGGACGTCCATGGACGTCCGCCGGGCAATTGGGATCCGCGCTGTAGCCGTCTTTCAGCTATAGCGCGGATCTGAAGTGGTTAAAGTCTTTTTTATGTTGTTTTTTTAAATAACAAACATGTTATACTTACCTGCTTGGTCTTAGTGAAGTGTAGTTACCTTGCACAGAGCAGCCCAGATCCTCATCTTCTCGCTGGCACCTGTGGCCTTGGCAATTTGTTATGGGGCACCCAAGCAGGCACGCTCCCAAGCCACAGCTATGTGTCCATTTACACACGGAGGCCATGGCTCGACTCTGCCCCCTATGTCTTCTGATTGGCTCACTGGCTGTGATTGACAGCATTGTGAGCCAATTGCTTCCGCTGCTGCCAATCAGTAGTGCGAGTCCCCAGAGAGCCAAGGCTCTCGTGGACATTGCTGGATCGAGATGGGGTTCGGGTAATTATTAGGTGGGGCTGAGGGGGGGTTGCTGTACACAGAAGGTTTTTTTACCTTCATGCATAGATGTAAAACACAGTGATGGGAATTTATGCCAGTTCAGACCATCCTCTGAACCCCCTGGGGCAGGGCCTCCTCCGCACCCCCCTCAACCCAGGGCCTCCAATGCACCCCTCAGTCCAGGGCCTCCTCCACCCCCCCCCCCCCCATAGCCCAGGACCTCTTCTGCACCATCCCCAGTCCAGGGCCCTCTTTGTAGTCTCCCATTCTCTGGGATGCCTCACTCAGAAAAGACATAGGCTGTGTGGGCACTGGGCAGAACTAGAAGGGGGACCCTACAGCACTCCGCCGGCGATCCCGCTCAAACTGGGTTCCTCTGCTCTAGGGTGTCACTGCCGCCGGTTCAAGTGTAATGGACAGACGACGCCCGCTGCATAGTTTGCCAAATACAATGAAATAGTAAGGAGGACGCTAAATCACTCAACCCCTCCCGCCAGGCTGTCCTATAGAAAAGCATTCCAGTGCAACAATGCAGCTACTGTTGCTTAGCAACGTAGCAACAGTAGCTGAAGCGTCACTCTGGAATGCCTTTCCATAGCAGAGGGCAGGTGGAAGGAGCAAAGTGATTCAGCACAAATGCACCTGTGTGGTCTCCCTCCTATTTGATTCTCCAGCATTTGGCAAACTCTGCAGCAAGCGCTGCCTGTCCATTACACTTGATCGGGCGGAAGTGACACCCTTAGAGCAGTGGTTCTCAGTGGGGATAGCACCCCCGGTGGTGCCCCCTTAGATGCATTACCCAGGGCAAGGGACCCCCCACCCTGCCCCCCCCCCTAGTTTCAGCCTGCCTGTATATATATATTACATTTAAAATACAGTATCTCACAAAACTGAGTACACCCCTCACATTTTTGTAAATATTTTATTCTATCTTTTCATGTGACAACACTGAAGAAATGACACTGTGCTACAATGTAAAGTAGTGAGTGTACAGCTTGTATAACAATGTAAATTTGCTGTCCCCTCAAAATAACTCAACACACAGCCATTAATGTTTAAACTGCTGGCGAGAAAAAAACATTGCATCCTGGATCAAAGTGCTTTTTTTGGAATTCCTTTGTTTTGAAGAAAGGATCTCAGTCTACCAGGGATCAGTGGGTAGATTGTGATTGATTCTTCATCATTGACCCACTGCTGGAGAAGATCCAAAGAGCTCCTGCAGGTCATATGATTGGGCTGAAAACATTTTGAAGTCGAATGCAATCAATTCAAATGAATGGAGCACACAGTTGCGGCATGCTAGTGTGGAGTTAAAAGAGTTTAAATCAAACTTACCTAGGTGAATGCAGCATTGGTCCGATACTCTGTCCCCCACCGGCTTTAACATTGAAACTTGAGCAATCAAAGACTGCTGATTGCTCATTTCTCAGTGCTCAATTGTCAGTCACAGCTTTCTGCTTTGCCCCCCTTCGTGCTCACTGGAGCACTGGGCTGTGGAGGGGGCAGGAGCAGCTGGCTCAGGCTCTCAGCTGCTCCCTGAGAGGCTGAGCCCTGTGCCAGTCCAGGCTCCTGGGTGGACCATATGCTCACGATCTTTCCCAAGCCTGGACCAGGTCGACGACATCAGCCTATTGTGGGCTTCAGTGATCCACAGAAGTACAGCCAAACGAGCATTGTCTGTACTTCTCCTTTAAAGTAGGCAATGAGAAGGAGATATGCCTCCTCACTGCCTGGCAAGTGCTCTCTGTAGAGTGATTGAAATACCGATTGCTTTTTAGAGCTCAAAGCACATACAGTATGAATGAACCCTTCATTTTAATATTTTTTTTTATAAAATTATTTTTTACATATTTTTTTCACAATTTTGATATTTTTTCTTAGAATTGTATTTATTTTGTATTTTTTACATTTCTTAACTGCTATGTTGCAGAGGCTGGGGTCTAAAAAAAATCCCTGATGTTTCACTTTTGAAAGGGACTGAGGACAGAAATGACTCAGTCCCCCTCTCTACAGCCTCAGTTGCACTGGAGAGTAATGAACAGGAATTGATCTGAGGCTTCCTGTTCATTCACACACTGAAGCATAGTAAATATAGTTTGATATGCTTCAGTTATGGACGAGCACAGTCATGATCAGTACAAATAAATCACTGTGCTAATTTAGGAATGAAAGGGGTTTGTAAATATGATATATTTACCAGCCCTCACTTTAAAACAATCCTGAAACTATCCCCAGGGGAGCCCAGACAACAGGTAAAAGGGGGGTAGCAGTGATCACTACAACATGAGATGGGGGGGGGCAGCGGGAGGGAGAGGAGGAGAAGCTGGCTGTACTTCAGGGGGAGACACAGGAGGATCCAGTGATCAATAGGGTTGTTGTACGCTGTTGAGTAGGTGAAATTGGTGTGTGACACCAACTGTCAAACACGGAGGAGAAAGCGTGATGGTCTGGGGCTCTTTTGCTGGATCCAGAGTCAGCAACATGCCAAGAGTAAGTGGTACCATGAATCAAAACAAGTACCACAGCATTTTGCAGTGCCATGCATTACCCCCTGGAATATGCCTAATTGGTCAGGGGTTCATCCTACAGCAAGATAATGACACAAACCATACCTCCAGGCTGTGTCAGAACTACCTTTGAAGGAAAAAAATAAGGCAGAAGGCTTCAAGTCATGGAATTGCCAGCACAGTTTTCCAGACTTGAACCCCACCAGGCTGATTTGGGATGAACTGGGTAGAACGGTGAAAGCAAAGCAATCTACAAGTGCGACACATTTGTGGGAACATCTGCAACAGTGTTGGGAAGAACTTTCTGAACAATATTTGATTTCTGTTGTAGAAGGAATGGCAAAAGTGTGTTTTGGCTTTTGTATTTTTTCAAAAGTGTCTACTTTGAGGAGTCAAACTTAATTGTGGAAAGGGAGTGTCACAAGATAAAGTGGACCTTAAAGACACTACTGATTGGGCCAACCATTCAAGCTGGTGTAGGAGCATTTGCCTTTTATGGGGATTGCACAAACTAAAAACAAAAAGGCCAGGATCTCTCCCTCTCCAAGATTTTACATGTACAGTGGTACATAGACCTGGGAGAATGTATCAGAATGCAGATACATTTCCCAAGGTCTATTGCCATTTTGTTAGAGGTTCTCAGACTCCTGGCCTGGAATGGGGAGGGGGGGGGGGGATTATGTGGGGAATTAGCCTGGGGCAGGGCTAGTATGGGGGGTTAATTTGGGAGGGCAGATACTTCCACTACAGCTCTGTCTATTAAAGAGGTGAGCTCAGAGAGACAGGATGGTGGTGTGTGAAAAGAAGAGATCTGTTTGCAGCCTGGATCCCAGTGAAAGCTAACACAGAGCTCACTGAAAGACTTGCATGTCTTGGACTTTCCCGACTGGTGAACCCACTCCATCGGATCCACCTCAGTTTAAAGACGATGCGGTCAATTCACTGACATTCACAACATGTGATATTTAAATGACATATTTGCATTAAATATCACCAATGCCCTGCGGTAAATATCACAAAACTATTACATTAAAGTAAATTCATAAAAAAAAAAAAAAAAGTTTCATATATCTTCTGGACTACCCACTCAGTATTTAATGAAAGTATAAATAGTAAGGCTGACGGCAGGTCAGCCTGCATTTGTAGGAGGAGTCTGGGTGATATATACCCAGCCTCCTCCTACCTGAAGGGGCCGCGCTTCTACCGGAAGAGCTCCATTTCGTCACTTTCGGCCGTATCATTTCTCAGACCGCGAGGCAGCGGTCCCATCCAGGGCTACGGAGGGAGCCGGGTAAGTCAGGCTACCTAGCCTTCATCTACGAGGGGAGCATGAGTCACCACCTCACCCGGTTCCTGGGCTCACAACAACGAGGAGGGGGTCACACTGTACGAGGAGGGGGTTGCAGCATGCAGCAAGTGGAGGGGGTCACAGCGCAGTTACGAGGAGCGCAGCAGATGAGGAGAGGGGATCCAGCGGTCGTGCTGGCGGGGGGCAGGTGAGTGGCAGGTTATGAGGCTGAGGGGAGCAATTAGTCTGCCTACCAACAAGACAAGGTGAATTAGTGTGGTGGTATCTCCCATAGATTCATGAGCAGTGCTCCATCCAGCCAGCGCTCAAAAAAAAAAAAAACGGTGCATGTAATAGCATTAATGCAGCCTGCTCACCGTCAAACTTCAAAAAAAAAAAAAAAACACATATACTTCCTGAGGGACGAGGGACAGTTGGGGCGCAAGCTATGCCACTAGTTGTTTTGTCGCATGGCGGATCCCGCGGCTGCCTGCCCCTGGGAGTCCATGATAGTGGATTCTCCATCAGGCGGCCACTGGCGGGGGGCATCCAGGCAGATTGTCTGTCCTGCCCTCCATCTGCGGGGGGCGTCTCTGCAGTTTTCTCGGCTCTCTGTTACCCATCGCAGGGCTCATGGGGAGGGGTCGGCACGTTAGTTCAACATTTCAGGTTCGGCGACCCAATTTTCTCATGCATCTCGCCGGGGGTGCAGGTTAATCAGTCCAGTTTCCTTCAGGTACGTGATCCTGCCCAGGGGAGCCGCTGCCATCACATAGTCACGGTATACGATCAGCAAGCTGTCATAGTGGTCCCATTCACGTTGTCCTCAATAGTTTCAGTCCAGGTTCCTTCCGCCCACCACAGAACCTCGGAGGAAGGAGCAACCAAAAAAAAAAAAAACTAGTAGCCACGCTCAGCAACTCTCACTCATTTCATGCCTCTCACCGAGGCTTCATTTCAAACGTTTCAAGTTCCTTCCGCCTATCGCAGGGCCACGGAGGAAGGAGCTGCACATCATTTAAAAAAAAAAAAAAAAAAAACTAGTCGCCACGCTCAGCGACTCTCACTCATTTCGTGCCTCTCGCCGAGGCTTCATTTCAAACGTTTCAAGTTCCTTCAGCCTATCGCAGGGCCACGGAGGAAGGAGCTGCACATCATTTCAAAAAAAAAAAAAAAAGATTCGGCAACTCACTCATCTCGTACATCTCGCAGAAACTTTGTTTCTATCAGTTCACGTTCCTTCCGCCCACTACAGGGCTAAGAAAAAAAAAATACCCTCCTTTTCTCCTTTCAGCAGTCAAGTCGCCACGTTTTCAGATTTAGCGACTCTCACTCATTTCGTGCCTCTCGCTGAGGCTTAATTTCAAACATTTCAGGTTCCTCTAGCCTCCGCAGGGCACGGAGGAAGGAGCGGCACATCATTTAAAAAAAAAAAAAAATCCTCATTTCTTTTCAGCGGTCACGTCACTACATTCCGGATCACGGCGACTCACCCACATCGCGCATCTCGCTAGGCCACGTTTCAATCATTTCACGTTCCTTCCGCCCATCACAGGGCCGCGGAGGAAGGAGCAGCATATCATTTAAAAAAACAAAAAAAAAAACAGACCCTCATTTCATTTCGGCCAGGGTTTTTTCATTTCATTTCAGGCTCCTTTCGCCCACTACAGGGCCACAGAGGAAGGGGCAGAGATATATAAAAAAAAAAAAAAAAGTCGCACTCTGGCAGTAGCCGTTGTCTGTTGTTTCTTCTTTCACTTCCATACACGAAAGTAGGAAGGCCGTGGACACAGACTCCTGCAGGTAGTTCACTTTTTCACCAGGACGCGGACAAGTGGAGTGCCGGAATTGTGGGCTCAGATTGGTAGGTATAAAAAAAAAATCACATCAGTTTCACAGCACGAGTCTTCATCATCACTTGTCACGGCAGGTCCGCTTTTCTTGGTGTGTTTTACACTTCACGCGTTATTTCGCTTTCCTCGTACTCACGCTGGCAATGGCTGACTCGCACAGGATCTGTGCCCACCTCCACCTACTTACGTCAAGCAGCTCATTTCAAACCCTCGCCACCTTACGCACGTATACTACCGCACGCAGGGGGCAGGGCACGTCAAGTTTTCAGGTCCTTTCACAGTTTCAACGCTTCTCTCGTACTCCATCACACAGGTCATGTCTCAAGCAGACGACATAAGGGATTACGTATCCAACTCTCCATCGCCAACCAGGAGCTCGGATCACGGGGGACCTTCGTCCTTGAGAGCTTGGACCATCCCCAAGCTGATGGCCGAACTACAATCAAGGGGGATTTCTTATCCGGCCTCAGCCCGAAAGGCCGAATTGTACAGACTTCTCTTTCCCAGAACCTCAGGGTCTGATGCCGAGCAAGTGACCCTACGGTCGGTGGTTGCCTCCCTGGCTCAGATTCAGGGGACTTTGAGTTCATTACTCACTTCTGGTCAGGAATTAAGGGATAGAGTGACAGCGCTGGAGAATCGCCTAGCCATACCCCCATCAGTAACGGCCACAGGGACCCCTCAGGTGCCAGGAAATCCTTCTGTGCCCAACCAGGGACCAGCAACGGCAGGTACTAGCTGGGGTTCTCCCTCAGAGACCCCTGCACATTTCATCCCTGCAAATATTAAGAAGGACATTCTCGAAGGCAAATACATTAACTTAATCTCCCTTTTAATCACAGAGCACAACGTGGCTGACAACCGGGCATACGCTTGCGGGGACGTATCAGTTGTAGTTAAGTCCAGGGATCTCAGGCTCTCCCGCAAGCTATCCATCCCTGAATTTGTGCTAGCTTTCAGCATATTCAGGGACGTGATTTGTTCGGCCCAACCATCCAGGAGGGAGGAGCTAGACCACTATCTATACGCAGTAGTAGAGTTAGGTCACAAGTATGGGGGTTCCAGCTTTTATGATTATCACCGCGCTTTTTCGGCAAAAGCAGCAGCAATGTTCAGCCAATATCAGGTGACCATGTCTTGGGGTAGCATGGACACTGAGTTATTCTGTAGGCGTTTCGCGGGACTTAAAGCTCCAGTCTGCGTGAATTGCCAGTCCTCAGCACACACTACTGCCTGGTGTCCCAATGCAGAATCATTTTCACTACCGGGCATGCTCAAACCAGGCCCCAGCGGGTCTTCGGCCCACAGTGGTCTCAATCAAGTGGACAAACTTGGTGACCCATCCATTACTTAGGCAAGGCCCAGATATGTAATAATTATAATCTGGGGTCTTGCAATTACAATCAATGCCGGCTCCTTCACATTTGCATTAACTGCTTCAGGGCCCACCCCAAGTCGGCATGCGCACTTAAGAAAGTCGCCGGCTCTTGACTAAGCCGCGTGAACGTCCCATTGTTGAGTATCTGGCTGTTGGATCATCCGTCACCCACGATCAGGGAATTTTTGGTCAATGGTCTGATAGAAGGCTTCCACACAGGCTTCATCACCCTCCCTCAGCAGAATTTTGCTTGCCCCAACCTGAGCCAGTACCAACATGGTAGCGGTCGACACATTACTGCAGGCAGAGGTCGACAAAGGTTTTGTTATTGGGCCTTTCTCAGCACCCCCGTTCATGTTTTGGAGGATAAATCCCATTGGTGTGGTCAGAGGCAAATTTAACAATAAACTCCGTTTAATTTACGATTTGTCGGCCCCTCATTCTTCCCAGGTACCCAGCTTGAACTCCTTGATTCCTTCCGAGGAATTCTCTCTTAAATACGCATCGGTGGATCAGGCCATCCAATGTATCATCAGACTGGGCACGGGGGCATGGCTTTCCAAAGCCGACATTTCCGATGCGTTCAAGCTGCTGCCAATCCACCCGACACTATGGCAGTGGCACGGGATCGAATGGAGAGAGCATTATTATTTCGCCATCAGGCTCACTTTTGGTTCAAAGAGTAGCCCCTGGTTATTTGACACCTTCGCACAGGCCCTCAGCTGGATCTTGTCACACCGGGGGAATTGCCAGGAGGTTATCCATTATCTGCATGATTTCCTTCTGATCGAAGGTGCCAAACAAACCCCCAACGACCTGGACAAGTTGGTGGCGGTATTTGGAGCACTAGGTGTCCCACTGGCAGAGAGTAAGGTGGAAGGTCCAGTTAAGTAATTCGTTTTCCTGGGCATCAAGTTAAACACTCAGCTGATGCAGGCCAGTTTACCAACTGAGTTGGCCAGGATCAGAGAACGCATTCACACATTTAGCGTTTCTCAAATATGCTCCAGACTTGAATTACAATCCCTCTTGGGCATGTTGAACTTCGCGATGAGGATCATTCCCCAGGGTAGAGCGTTCGTGTCCAGGCTGTTGGCCTTGTTGCCCTCAGCTCCGGACTCGGATTCTCGCATCAGACTGGACGCAGCATCTTTGACAGATCTCAGCATGTGGGACCATTTTTTGTGTCATTGGAATGGCATTGCGATGTTCATCCCGGCTGCATCCGAGTCATCCCCCAGGGTGGCATCGGATGCGGCAGCCTCCAAGGGTTTCGCGGCCATATTCGAGACCCACTGGATGGCGGCCCATGGCCAGAGGAGGTGTGGTCCATCCCAAGTTTTCACAAAACGTCGGCATTGTTCGAGATCTACCCCATAGTGGCGGCTGCTCAGGTCTGGGGTCACTTGTGGGCAGGCCACACGGTCATATTTGTCACAGACAACCAAGCAGTAGTAGAGATCATAAACAAAGGCAGATCCAATTCCCTAGTCATCATGTCTTTCCTACGCAGGCTAACGTGGCTCTCGCTACAGGGGAACTTCCACATCAATTGCATTTTTCTAGAGGGTTGTAACAACGTGGCGGCTGATACATTGTCACGGTTCAATTTTTCCCTGTTTTTCCAACAGGTGCCAGAGGCAGACGTCTGTGCCACACCATGCCCCGATCTTTCCCTACTACAGATGGATTGAGCTCACTTCAGGCGGGTGCAAGGGAACTTATTTCAGATTCCCTCTCGGCCAACACCAAAAAAGCTTACAACACCGCTTGGCAGACATTTCAGGCCTTCACCATCCAGCACCCTCAACCTAACCAGTTCAGCGTGGAATACATGCTGGCATTCATTTCCTTTTGCCATTTTAGACTTAAATTATCCCACGGTACGATAAAGACTTATCTAGCGGGCATTCAACATTTCTTTTCCTTGCAACAGCCTAACATGCCATCCTTGTTCGCAGCTCATTCAATCAAGGCCATTCTCAAAGGGATTCAGAAAAACAACCCACCTATAGCAACATGCAGGCTCCCGGTAACGGGGGAGTTGTTCCGCGGTATGTCAGACATGCTCTCTAGCGCACCTTTTGGGAATCAAGCTAGCGTGGTTATCAAAGCGGCCATATATCTAGCCTTCTACGGGTTTTTGAGACCTAGCGAGTTCACGGTTTCAAGTGCCCGCTCGCGTACATTATCAGTCAGACAGCTAACGAGACACCAAGATCATTTCAGACTAAAGCTAGAAGTCAGCAAGACCCAACAACTGGGGGCAGGCACCACCATTCGTTATTTCAAGACCAGCACAGCTTGGTGCCCCGTCACAGTGTTGATAACCTAATTTCGCACCTCAAGGGGTCTTCGAAAGAAGGTCAGTTGCTGCCATTTCCTAAATATCCCCTTAGAACCACACAATTCATCAAATACACTGTGTGCAGAATTATTAGGCAAATGAGTATTTTGACCACATCATCCTCTTTATGCATGTTGTCTTACTCCAAGCTGTATAGGCTCGAAAGCCTACTACCAATTAAGCATATTAGGTGATGTGCATCTCAGTAATGAGAAGGGGTGTGGTTTAATGACATCAACACCCTATATCAGGTGTGCATAATTATTAGGCAACTTCCTTTCCTTTGGCAAAATGGGTCAAAAGAAGGACTTGACAGGCTCCGAAAAGTCAAAAATAGTGAGATATCTTGCAGAGGGATGCAGCACTCTTAAAATTGCCAAGCTTCTGAAGCGTGATCATCGAACAATCAAGCGTTTCATTCAAAATAGCCAACAGGGTCGCAAGAAGCGTGTGGAAAAACCAAGGCGCAAAATAACTGCCCGTGAACTGAGAAAAGTCAAGCGTACAGCTGCCAAGATGCCACTTGCCACCAGTTTTGCCATATTTCAGAGCTGCAACATCACTGGAGTGCCCAAAAGCACAAGGTGTGCAATACTCAGAGACATGGC
>BLSH010068498.1:153365-188693 GCA_018402905.1 Glandirana rugosa
AAAATACAGCAGGATAGTCCTCACTGATCCGTTTTTTCTACGTTTTCGTAGTCCCTATCCGACTGGGGAGGGTACCCCCGGCAGGAGTGGACTCGGATATTTTCGGGGACGACCGGTTACCGTAAGTCAAAACAAACGGATCACGTTTCCTCAACTGACCCAAGGGAATACCCTGGACGCAAAAAAAGACGTACATTAAAAAAAAGACTTTTACTTCTTCTGAAGATAGTTCGTCGGCCAGAACCGTATCTCTCCTATAGTGCTTAGGTTTCGAAACGGGACTGGCCGGTGGAGGACTGCTGGATGGGAATTTACAGTCCGACGTAGCAAGTCCCGGGCAAGGCTTTGCCTAGTCACTCCTGATAGGACGACATAAAACCCACGTGTCAATTAAGAAGAGCTGCGTCTGTCAGTGAACGTAAGAGAAATATATTTGCCAGTTTAGGGATAGAATTGGAGCGAAAATGGGTCTCCTGTACAAACGCTATGTCGACTTTCATAGCCTGCATGCTGGATAGTAACTGAGACCTTTTTTCTGGAATATTGAGGCCCTTGGCATTGATGGACACTAGTTTGAGGGTGTGGGGTCTGGAAGTGTTGTAATGTGGGGGCATTGTGAGGGGGGGCCTGTATGGTTACACTTGGGCCGCTTCGCAAGTCAAAGAGGAGTCTGTTTCTTTTCTTCGGTCGGGTAGAAGAATCACGTAGGGTTTTCCGGTGGTGAAGAGAGGGGCTGGGAGCAGGAGAGGATGCCCGGGGTGGGGGGGGTGAGAAAAGAAAAAAAAGGGGGGGTTCTAGGTTGGAACAAGTGGGAAAAAGTCCAGAGGTGGGTTTAAACCTGTAACCCAACCCTTGGTTGGGGAAGGGGTCTGGAGGTGGTCAGCTGGGACTACCGGAGTCCGCTGTTTGTGGGGGTGGTAGGGATGGGTCGAGAGATGAAAACAGTCCCTGTTCCCTCAGAGGTTGAAGTAATCAGTGTTTAGTGCTCAAGGAATAGCAGAGCAGAGGGGGAGGGGTATTCCCTCTACTCTCCTGTCACCTGCCTCAACCATCTTGCATTCGAGGTGGGAATGTGTGGAAAGGATTATCATATATTGAGAGTTAAAATAGTAAAGACTCTCGGGCGTATAAAGGCAGTATCAAAAAGACCTTCTCAACTTTAAATCGATTACAGATCTCCGTGGCTGGCAGTCCCCCCCGCCATGTTAGGGGGTTGAGTGAGAGATCAAGCTATCCCTCTGTAGAGCATTTTAAAGGTAATCCCCCAGTGTATGGGGGGTAAGAAAAGGAGGGGGATAGGTGGGGGTTAATCGGATATTTCTCTTTTGAGTTGCTCTAATGAGGGGGAGTGACAGCCTCGGATTCCAATTACAAAATGCTAACATTTGGAAGGGAGACCCCTCAGCCACAGTGACGAGTCAAACAAGATTATGTAACAGTTTTTAAAACAAACTATAACTGTTATTGTATTCACATGTTACCTTCAGTTATTTTAGCAGGCAGTGACCAGAAAGCAGTGATTGACAAGTAAATATAAAAACAAAAAACGGGGAAAAACAGGAAAAGGGAGGCAGCTCTATTGTATATTGGCCAGTCCAATGGCAACCTTTGGGATGATGTTCCTGGGTATCCAGTGGAAGGAGGCAGGGCTAGGGAAGGAAGGAATCCTGAAAGCAGAAGAGTCTGTAGACTTTTATGAGGCCATATCTTGGTTTATTTATCAATAAACATTACGTTCATTTTATGGAAGTGTGTAATTTATCAGGTTATGCCTTACAATTACATCACATCTTCATGTAAGACATTACATCCTGTATCAAAGCATTTTTTTGGAATTCCTTTGTTTTGAAGAAAGGATCACAGTCTAACAGGAATCAGTGGGTAGATTGTAGATTACATGAACTAAACTGGTTTTATTGTAAAGTTTTTATGACCATTTTTTTCTGTGGAATAAAGTTGAATGCAATTATGTACAATAAAAAATGTGAACCCCTAAAAAAAACGTTACACAGATACTACCCTATTTACTTATTGTGATATTTCAATATTTTATACTCATGATGCATTGACATATATGGATGTTCAGATGACTATTAAGTTCCACGGATACTCATCCTCTCCCTTCTGATGGCATTCAACTGCTGCAGGAGGAAAATGCAAGGGATCAGTACCAGTAAACGCCACCCGCCAGCCCTCCTATCCCTGTTCCTCTTCTTTCTGTGACCCAGGCCCCGTGTTGCTCCCCTGCCCCCCCCTCCCCCACAGCACTGCTGCCTTCCCTTCTCTCCTCTTCTGCCAGATGCTGCAGGGGGATCATTTCTGGATGGAGAGCAGGGGAAGAGTCTGTTAAATGACATATTTTCTGAATGAACAGAGTGAGTGATTGGTACTAGAGTTGAGCGGACACCTGGATGTTCGGGTTCGGCTGAACTTCGCGAAAAAGTTGAATTGACCCGAACTTGACCCTGAACCTGAACCCCATTGAAGTCAATGGTGACCCGAACTTTTGGGCACTAAAATGGCTCTAAAAAAGTCCTGGAGAGGGCTAGAGGGCTGCAAAAGGAGGAAAAATGGGGGTACGAGTAGGACAAGTGCCCTGCAAACAAATGTGGATAGGGAAATAACTTACAATCACATAAAAATAAAAAATGGAGGAGGAGGTGGATGTGGAGTAGGAGGTTGAGGAGGCCTCAAAAAAAGAATAAGTTCACTTAAGTATTCCAATGGCTGTGTGAGGCCGGTCTAAATGTCTATTCTGCACAAGGTACAGACAAGTCTTGTGGGATCCATGCCTGGTTCATTTTAATAAACATTAGCTTGTCCACGTTGGCTGTGGACAGGCGGCTGCGCTTGTCTGTGATAACGCCCCCTGCCATCCTAAACACACATTCAGACAATACACTGGCTGCAGGGCAGGCCAGCACCTCCAAGGCATAAAGGGCAAGCTCAGGCCATGTGCCCAATTTGGAGACCCAGAAGTTGAATGGGGCAGACCCATCAGTCAGTACATGTAGGCGTATGCACACATACTGTTCCACCATGTTACTGAAATGCTGCCTCCTGCTAAGATGTTGCCTATCAGCTTGTGGTGCTGTTTGTTGTGGCGTGCTGCTGACAAAGCTTTTCCACATTTTGGCCATGCTAACCCTGCCTTCTGAGGTGCTGGTGGTGCCACAGCTGCTTGGCGACCTCTTCCTCCTCTGCTTCCTTCGCCTTGTGCTTCCACTGAGCCCCCTGTGTCATTTGGGAATGCCCTCAGCAGTGCGTCCACCAGCGTGCGCTTGTAGTCGGGCATCTTCCGATCATGCTCCAGTGAGGGAATTAAGGACAGCACATTGTCCTTGTAACGAGGATCCAGCAGGGTGGCCACCCAGTAATCAGCACAAGTTACAATGTGGACAACTCGGCTGTCATTGCGCAAGCACTGCAGCATGTAGTCGCTCATGTGTGCCAGGCTGCCCAGAAGCAAAGACAAGCTGTCCTCTGTGGGAGGTGTATCATCTGTGTCCTCCCTATCCCCCCAACCACGCTCCAGTGATGCCCACGAGCTACGTTGGGTGCCACCCTGCTGTGAACACGGTTCATCCTCCTCCTGATCATCATCCTCATCCTCCTCATCCTCCAGAACTGTGCCTGGCTTGAAAATATTTTACCTGGCCTATGCTGGTGCAGGAACCCACCATTCGAGCCACTTGTGAATGACTGGCCTGATAACCGTGGAAATGACCCCTCTTCCTTCCTCCTGTGCCACATTCTCTTCGATCATCACCCAAAGTGTTTTTTTTCAAGGAGACATAGAAGTGGGATAATAACGATGAGAACAGCGTCATCGGCACTGGCCATGTTGGTGGAGTACTCGAAACACCGCAATATGGTACACAGGTCTCGCATGGAGGCCCACTCTTTGGTGGTGAAGTGGTGCTGTTCCGCAGAGCGACTGACCCGTGCGTGCTGCAGCTGAAACTCCACTATTGCCTGCTGCTGCTCGCACATTCTCTCCAGCATGTGCAAGGTGGAGTTCCACCTTGTGGGCACGTTGCATAGAAGGCGGTGAGCAGGAAGGCCAATTTTCTGCTGCAATGCAGACAGGTGAGCAGCAGCAGGTTGAGAACGCCGAAAGCGTGCACAGATGGCCCGCACTTTCTGCAGCAGCTCTGACATATCTGGGTAGTTTTTAGAAAATTCTGCACCACCAAATTCAGCACATGCGCCACGCAAGGGATGTGCGTCAAAGCAGCTTGGCCCAGAGCTGCTATGAGATTTTGCCCATTATCGCACACCACCAGGCCGGGCTTGAGGCTCAGTGGCAACAACCACTCATCGGTCTGTTGTTCAATGCCTGTCCACAGCTCCTGCGCAGTGTGGGGTTTATCCCCCAAACATATCAGTTTTAAAACAGCCTGCTGTCCTTTCATCCTGGATGTGCTGAAGTTGGTGGTGAAGGAGTTACGCTGACCGGATGAGGAGGTGGTAGAGGAGGAGGAAGCGGAGTAGGAGGAGGAGGCAACAGGAGGCAAAGAGAAATGCCCTGCAATCCTCGGTGGCGGAAGGACATGCGCCAAACTGCTATCCGCCTCAGGCCCACTCGCCACTACATTTGCCCAGTGTGCAGTTATCAAGATATATAGCATCCCTGCCCATGCTTACTGGTCCACGTATCAGTGGTTATGTGGACCTTGCCACAGATGGCGTTGCGCAGTGCACACTTGATCTTGTCCCCCGACTTGTTTGTGCAGGGAAGGGATGGCTCGCCTGGAAAAGTAGTGGTGGCTGGGAACCATGTACTGTGGGACAACCACCGCCATCAGGTTTTTAAAACTGTCCGTGTCCACCACACAGACTGACTTTTTGAAATGCTGGCATTCAGGGCCAGGGATTGCGAGTGGGTAGGGGGGAATTTCCTGTTTCTCTCCAGTGTTTGGGAGATGGACAGCTGTAAGCTTCCATGGGACCATGGTTTGGAAATGCTTGGGGACAGTGGCAGATATAGTGGCGTTGCAGTCACATCATCTGTTTGCTGGGTGGCAGGTGACACTGGCACTGTAGAGGTGGAGGAAGAGGCCGAGGCAGCAGCAGAAGAGGAAGCGGGAGGTGCACAAGACCTTTCTTGGATTTTGAAGTGCTTATTACACTGCAGCTCGTGCTTTGCATGTAGATGCCTGGTCATGCAGGTTGTGCTCAGGTTTAGAATATTTATGCCTCGCTTCAGGCTCTGATTGCACAGCGTGCAAACCCCTCGCGTCACCACATTGTCTGAAGAACTGCAACGCCAGGGAACTCCTTTGAGCTGCCTTTGGTGTGCTAGGTCCCTTGGTGCGGTGGGTAGTAGCAGGCGTACTGTCTAGGGGACGGTCGCTCCGCTTTTGCAACCTGCTTCCTCTTTTGCTGTGCTGGTGCCTTTGTGCGACCACCACCTCTTCCTCCAAAATGCACACGTCACTCGCATGACCTTCATTCCATGTGGGGTCTAGGACCTCATCATCCTCCACATCATCTTCCACACACTCTTCACCACTGCCCTCCTTGTCAGTCTGCACACTGTATAAAAGCTGCAGCAGTTGGCAACTGTGTTTCGTCATCATCAGAGACGTGCTACGGTGGTGTTTCCATGTCCTCATCCTGAAACAGAAGTGGTTGGGCATCGGTGCACTCAATGTCTTCCACTTCTGGGGCAGGGCTATGTGAATGGCCCACGGAAAGCACACCAGCAGAGTCATCAAAAAGCATAAGAGACTGCTGCATGACTTGGGGCTCAGACTGCTTGGCTGATTTACAAGGGGCTGAGGTGAAAGATAGATGGCCATGGGGTTCAGGTGCCAACTCTGAGCTTTCAGCAAGGGACCGGGTGGGAGACAATGTGAAGGAGGCATTGTCAGCCACCCAATCTACTATCGCCTGTACTTGTTCTGGCCTCACCATTCGTTGAGCGGCATTCGGGCCTACCATATAATATTGAAGGTTCTGTCGGCTACTCGCACCTGAGGAAGGTGTTTCACTTGTGCGTGTAGCTGGCACAGATCGACCACGTCCTCTCCTTGCAACAGGAGCTTCACCATACCAGCAACACCAGCAGCACCACGACCACGTCCCTTATTTGACGCTCTCCTCATTCTGGACGCAAATGTACTATTTAGCGCAAATTTTTATTATTTTTTAAACCGTTAAAATGTAGACACACTTTTTAATTTTCTGCAAGAAATGCACAGCAAGGTGCAAATATACTATGTAGCACTATTTATTAATAATAATAAAAAAAGGAATAATAAATTATTATTCTTTTTTTTTTTTTAAACCAGAAATGTAGACGCACTTTTTATTTCTGTGCAAGAAATGCACCGCTGTCCGCAAATGTAGTATTTAGAATTTTTTTTTTTTAAACCAGCAATGTAGATGCACTTTTTATTTTTGAGCAAGAAATGCACCGCTGGCCACAAATGTAGTATTTAGAATATGCCCCGTTGGCTGCAAATGTAATATTTTGCAAAAAAAAAAAATGTTTTTTCATTTGTCTAACTGCAATGTAAAAGCAGTATTTAAATATGCCAAAATGTTGGCAACTGAACTAATAGAACACGATTAAAGTAGTGTCCCTGACACACAAGCAGTTGCAAGTGCACTGCACCTGCAAAAATGGCTGCAAACGCCCACCTAACAAACAGAAAAATTGCTTAGGTTTTATATGAGGCACTTTGCTTTGCAAACAAAATGTACTCTAGCAAACATAAATCTCCTCTAGCACCCACCCACCAATAAATTGCTGTTTTTAACATGATTTCTAAAGCTAATTTGTCCCTCACAGCAGCAGCAGCATCCTCTCCCTACACTAGTATGAGATGATTTTCGAAAGCTAATCTGTCCCTCACACCAGCAGCAGCATCCTCTCCCTACACTAGTATGAGATGATGTGACATGCAGCACTACGTGACTCCAGCTTATATAGAGGCTGGGTCACATGATGCACTGGCCAGTCACAGCCATGCCATTAGTAGGCATGGCTGTGATGGCTTCTAAGGGCAAACAAGTGAAACGGTTGTTGATTGGCTGCCCTGCAGCTATTCAAAAGGCACGAAAAAATACCCGAACCCCAAACCCGGACTTTTTCTCAAATGTCCGGGTTCGGGACACAGACACCCTAAAGTCCGGTACGAACCCGAACTTTACAGTTTGGGTTCGCTCAGCTCTAACCGGTACCAATCACTCACTGTGGTATTCATAACTGAAGCATAGTAAAGTGTATAATAAATAAAAAATAAAATTGTAAAAATTATAGAAAATTAAATAATAAAAATAAATTACTGAGACTGTTCATTGTTCACTGCCCTACTGACACAATCCACTGCTCTACTGACTGACACCACCCACTGTCCTACTGACCCCAACCTCTGCCCTACTGACCTGTCCACTGCTCTACTGACACCATCCACTTCTCTACTGACACAGTCCACAGCTCTTCTGGCACTGTTTACTGCTCTTCTGGCACTGTCCACTGCTCTTCTGACTGACACTGTTCACTTTTAGGGTAGGTAAGTTTATATTTTTACGATTCATTTCTTTAAAAAAATATGGGTGCTGAACGCCGGTGATCTTAGATCCCTTTTATGATGTTCAGGTAGATCTCTGCCTCTCAAAGGTTGCCTACCCTTGATGAAGAGAATGGCTCTAATGTGATGGCACTGTTTGAGGGACTTTCTTCAGCCCCAGGATGGCTGCCCAAACAAAATGCAGGGAGAACCATCTCCAGTGGGATTGCAATCAGCAACAGAATCCAACCAATTTATCAAATGCTATAAAATTCGAAAATATAATGCACTTTAAATAAAAAAGGCAATTAGTAATTGAATGCTTTTGACAAGAAAACAAAAGCAAAGTGAACAGCATTTTAAAGAACTGATCTATATTTCTCAGTTCTAAAAAATATAAGTTCGTCATTTATAAATTCTTTCAAAATAATGGTAACTAAATTTAAAGAATAAACACACCCCAAATGTGACATTTTCATGACTGTGTATAAAAGTTTTGTTATTTCACATTCCTTGCGCAACAAATTGTACTTCCTTGTTTCATATTCTACACTGTTTGTCTGTGTTGTAATAATTGTTTATGCAAATGGAAGATATAACATGAATTAAAGTAACCGAGTATCATAAAACATTTGAAATGAGGTGAAAGGGCTGTGACATTCAGTGTTCCTGGTTCAGGATCCTGCCACTTTACGATACCAAGCCCTGTATGTGACTAACAGTCAGGTGAATTTACTATAAGAGAATCTATTAAAGCGGTAGTAAACCCATCCATTTAACAGTTTAAAAACCAGTTACATTTCCGGCACGTGCCGGAAATGTAACACTCTCATTGGCTGTGCTCTAAACCAAACTGTCAAACCATCCAATGGCTGGTGTCCATAGCTGATCACATGTGCAGCATCATAGCAGTTGTAGATTAAACAGAGGCCAAGATGGCAGCTTCCTTGGCTGAAAATGATAGGAGGGTTTACTACCACTTTAAGTACCAAATTCTAGTAAAAAGGTGAATGTGTGAACCCGTATTATCTAGCGGCTCAACTCTCCCACTTTTACCATTTTAATAAATGAGATCTTATGAGATACCAAACATTGGTCTGTAGACAACCCAGCCACTTGGCTCATATACCTTTTCACTGTATACTGTGTTGAGCAAAGAGACTGGGTACTCTGCATGGCAAAGACAGTATGCTATATCACCATCGATATATCTTGGAGCTGGCCAAGCTGAGCAACCCCATGTATCATTCAATAAGACTAGGAGGCGGATTTGGGTCCAGTGGATGATGTGGACTGGGAGGAAATTTTGGATAATCACAAACTGGTTTCCCCCGGGTTTCTACATGATTAACACAAATTTATATCCTGCACAGGGCATATTTAACTCCAGTCCATGTCTCCCGTTACTGCCCTTCCCACAACCCACTGTGCTCTGTCTGTTCTGATTTCTCTTCCTATCAGCATGCTTCTTCTCAGCACATGATTGGATTGGCTCCTTGTGCTGCTACTCCCTCTCCCACTAAGCTCTGCTCTACAAAGGACTGAAAAACCTGACACTAGATCATACTGTTTGCATTAGGTACATTTATGTGGTATAAGTAATTACGGAATTGCATTCAATTGTGCATTTTCTATTAGCTTTGAATTAATTGTCACAATTGCACAATTGTGCCTATGTGCTGTTGATCAGAAAGGCTGAGAGATTGCAGTGCCATGCAGGTAACTTCTAAAAGTAGAACATACTAATCTGTGTTCAAAATGAGCATACAGTAAATCAAGTTTTAAAAAGAACATTATATTAAAAAATTATATTAAGTAAGGTTATAAGATAAATGTTACAATAACAAATCAAAATATATATTCAGGAAAAATCCCAATTTTCTCATTAAATTTGGGTAAAGGCACATTTACATATGCTATAACTTAAACAATTTGTGTTTAAATGCCCTTTTAAAGGCATTACATTTATAATGCAGTTCACTAATTACATCAGTGGCAAGTATGAAGCTAAAATAAATATCCCTTTTCCTAGAAAGGATTCTCACTTATACATGAATCAATACACATTTTGTCAAATTTCTTCCTACAGTTGACTGCAGCATACACATTAGAAAACCAGCTGGACTTTAATGGAAATCTATTTACTTTTATCCTCCTGACCAGGCGATGCAGTCGAATCATTCTGTACGGTTCAGTTACCTGTAAAGAAATACTTTATTGGTTTGTAAATCAATATCTGTCAATGCATATCATGGAAATCGTGTATGGGCAATATTTTAGCTGGAGGACACTGGCATTGAAAAAGAGGTCACCAAGGCAATTGAATGTTTCACTTGGATGTACATAATTGCCCATCTTCCTCCTCATCTCTTTTTCATCCATTGTTCAACAACCATAGAAACTATAAAGCTATGGGTGTCCCTAGTTAGAAAAAGACCATGAACAAGTGAGCCTTGCCCATGGTTTTGCATTAGAGAGTCAATTTTATATTTGTTATACACATAGAGTTCTCCCTTATAGTTTTCTTCGCTTCAGCTACTCTGTCATGGGAAAATTGAGATAACATTCAGGACTTTGAGGCGCACGGCCCGATCTAACCTCGGTTGCTAGGCATACTTGTATTCTGTCTCAGCCAATTAAATCCTGATCGAACCTTATATCTTAAAAATACAAAAGCCTTTTTGAGTTACAGAACTCTGTCACAGCCATTTGATGTGTGTGTATTCTCTTCCTGTGCACACAGTATGGGTATTGGTTTTTTTCCTTTTTTATACAATAGTCGGGTCCTGCTTTAAAAACAGTTGAAGGAAAGAGGAAGGCGCATATATTTAGTGAATGATACTTTAGAGGGACGAATGACTGCTTGCATTCCTTTGCTTCAATTCTCCATCCCAAACAGTCTCTTTTTTTATGCTCGTTGTAATATTCTCTAAATGTCACAACGGGTGCATACACAAAAGTAAAATTAATAAGAAAGCTAAAGGTTTTCTTTTATGTTTGGATTGGAACAGGAAAGGTTAAAACTGCTATAATTCTTTTAATGTGCTGTCTGTGTCCCTTTGAAGAGATGGGGAGAATCTGTACAAAACAAGGGGAAATTCCCTTTTAGACAGTTGTCACAGGAATGGGTGTTCTTATTGCAAGATTTGCATCCTATCCCTGCTCCATTGACAACTGCAAAATGCGGGATTTATTGACACTTTCTGTTCCAATGACAGTCATCTTACACCAAGACAATTATTGAATCTTCCTAACTGGGGCACTGACAGAAAAACCTTAGTAGAACAAATGATAAGAACCAGTTCCAAAGACCACCATCAACATCCACATCCTAATTTATAACTAGGTAAACATATATAAAGAGACATATCCTCTAACAAGAGAGATAAACAGAGGGACTTTAAAAGATGTTGTTGGTCAGGTAAGCAAATAATGCACAAATGTATTATAAAATTCAAAATGTGTATATATATATATATATATATATATATATTTTAAAAGGGTATGAATTCATCCGATAAAAGGCATACAATACATAATTAGTAGTGCTTGAATCAGGAATAGATAGACGGAGCAATTCTACGTTTCACAGACATTCTCTGCTTCTTCAAGGTAGCTCTATACATCCTGATTCACAATACATAAAGTCAGATGAGTGTGTTCCCCAGTGTCAGTAGGACAGAAACCCTGATGTGGCCGCACTGGCATTTTAAATTGGGACTCTGAGGTGGTTGCACTTGTGTGGCAGATCAGGAATCTGATGTGGCTGCACTGGTGTGGCTGACTGGTGTGGCAGATGAGGGCTTGAATGTGTGTTACTGGTTTGTGGCACTGTAAGAATGAAAGTAAAACAGACTCACAGATACAGCACAGATTGGCCCTCATACGCAGTCTATGTGGGAGGAAAGGAGAGATGATACCCAACAAAGGACCCTTTGTTTATTTACATTGTGACAGCTGTGATAGAACACAGCTGATCACATGGTATAGGGCCCTGTGATTGGTCCTTTGCCCTGATCTGTGATCCTCTGTGTCCAAAGCACACAGCTGTGGACTCGGGAGAGGAATGCACATGGGAGGACATCCAGGGACCCCCTCCCAGAACTATAGAGCTATCCTGAGGCCATACGGTATATTGAATATAAAACAGGCAGAAAATGATAAAATCATCTGATGTCATTGTTGGGAGGGAATATGTGTCACCTACATTTCTCACATATACATGGTGAGGGGCTCCAGAGATTTAAAAAAAAAACATTTTGTTTGAACAAAATCCTAGTAAGTTTTGGTCTGAGTTCTGTATCCATGAGGTTTTGAAGAGCTTTGGGAGAAATAAAATTTCCATTCCTAAGTCTACATTTTACCTGATAGCCAGACACTGTTATTAGTCTGAACTGTTCACAGGACTTTATATATGCACACTAAGTTTTACTCAGGCTCTTGCTCTCACTGCTGCTGTTATACTATGGACTAGCTGTTCAAAGCCCACCTGTATTAAAACTGTGTTTTTTGCTGCCCAGATTTTCAGCTTTCAGCGCTTTCGCATTTTGAATGACAATTGCGCGGTCATGCGATACTGTACCCAAACAAAGTTTTTATTTTTCTTTTCCCACAAATAGAGCTTTCTTTTGGTGGTATTTGATCACCTCTGCGTTTTTTATTTTTTGTGCTATAAACAAACAAAAAGCGACAATTTTTAAAAAAGAACAATATTTTTTACTTTTTGCTATAATACAAATCCAAAAAAAAATATTCATTGGGTTTGGCCGATATATATTCTCCTACATAGTTTTGGTAAAAAAACATCGCAATCGGTGTATATTGATTGGTTTGCGCAAAAGTTATCGCGTCTACAAACTATGGGAATTGATTTATGCTGTTTTTATTATTTTTTTTACTAGTAATGGAGGTGATCTGCGATTTTTATCGGGACTTTGATATTGGGACGGACATGTCGGACATTTTTGACACTTTTTTGGGACCAATGACATTTATACAGCGATCAGAAATGTAAATATCAATTACTGTATAAATGTCATTGGCAGTGAAGGGGTTAACACTAAGGGGCAGTGAAGGGGTTAACTGTGTTCCCTCATTGTGTTCTAACTGTATGGGGGCTGGGCTGGCCGGGACATAACAGATCTCACTGATCCCGATCACAGGGATCAGTAGATCTGTTATGTCCCCCTTCACAGAATGGAGAATACGCAGCTCTAACGGGCGATCGCAGGTCACGAGCAGACATTGAGTCCACCCGACCCGCGGACATGCCCTCGCAGCGTGCAGCGGCCGTGCGCGTGCATTGCCACTGCCTGTGAGTGCACGCCGGGACGTGCACAGGGGCGGACATCCATGGACGTCGTCCTGGAGATTCAGATGCGCGCTGGAGCCCTACTTTGGCAATAGCGGGGATCTGGAAAGGCTAAAGGAGCAGCACAAACTTGTTTGGACTGTTCTTCTGTGTTTCTGTCTCATGCATGGTTTACCAGTTAAGTCTGTACCACTTATGTGTGCAGCGCTCTAAAGACACAGACAGGGTTGGGATCTAAACCTGCAACCTCTGCGGTGTCTGGCTGTAGTTCTTCTCGCTGTGCCACCTGAGATGGTGGACATCTCCTTGTCTGACCTTTTGGACAATCTTGCCTTGTCTCTAAGGAGCCTTAAACTCTTTGCTCCTCCCATAAACTTCCTGATTCAAGCCAGGTCTCTGCACTTCCTGTTTGCCAAATTATCATGCTCTCCAGACAATATTTTCCTCCTTTGCATTCCTGTAGCCGTCCTTATCTTCACTTCCACCCGTTACAGACCTTTGGCTTGTTCCTCAACTACACTTCCATTTGATCCCAACCTGAAACTACTTGATACCAACTTTTGGCTTGTTTATTCACCATGCTTCTGCTTGATCCCTACATGCTATATCCATGGACCTCAGGTTGCTCAACTCCTGAGGACCGCGACCTGGTGCTAACATACAGCAAAACCCATCTCTACCATCAGGAGCTCTGATGAATACTAGTTAGTGCTTAGACCCCACACCTTGGGTGAGCCCGCATCATCCGCCAGGGTGACCTGCTTGTATACCTATTCTGCTGGTTGGAGGAGCTTCTCTACTGCTATAGTTACTGGTCTCTGAGCCTGACCCCTAACCGTGACAGATACTAGCACACAGCAAAACCCATCTCCACCATCAGGAGCTCTGGTAAATACCAGTTAGGGCTTAGATTCCATGCCTTGGGTGAACACACATCATCTGCCAATGTGACCTTTCTGTGTACTTATCCTTTTGGTTGGTGAAAGCCTCTCTACTGCTATAGCTACTGGTCTCCAAGCCTGACTCCTGACCATGACACACCTACTGTTAAACAAAATGGAGGCATTTTTAAAACTGGCAAACAAATGCAAACCAGCAAAAGGCAAACTACTTAGCAGCCAAGAAGATATAACAGCTGACTGCAGCCCACCGGGTCTTCTTAAAGGGACAGCAGTAAGGGAACCTGTCTGCACAGCAGAAGATCCCTTTAGGCCCTGCTAGAGAGTCAGTTGGAGGCTGGGGGATGATGTGGAAGCCTACCTTGGCATCTTGGTACATGAGAAGCTACACAAGGAGCAGTTGGCTGATGTGCTAGCACTCTTTCAAAAGGGGAGATTTAAAAGGCCTACTCTGACCTACAGCCTTAGGATGCCAAAGAGTATCCTAAACTCAAAGGAGAAATCCTAGATAAGCTCACAGTTATCATGATCCTCCAAGTGCAGCATGTATTCACAAGAAATATGGACCTTTGTTACAAAAGAGTGGTTGCAAGCAGAGGTACGCAAGTCTGCACAGACTGTGGAGCGATTGGTCTAAGAAAGCTTCACCAGAGATTTGCCTTGACTACTTAAAAGAGTAGCACAATACATATATATATATATATATATATATATATATATATATATACTACAAGAATATTGATGAGTTAGTGTTACCTGTAGAGTAACATACTGCTACCTCTTGCTTCGGGTAGCCACACAATATTTGCAGATCCAGGAGGTCATGGGTCTTCATAAGTTTCATACCCACCTGATTGCTTACTTCAAAACGATTGTAATTTAAGACCAACTATATCTTTTTGTGTGTGGATGGTCCTCATCTCCAGACAAATTTTTGAACATTTTTATTGGAACCTGGGATTTTCTTTAATATTGGAGCCTAGGGTACATACCATTTTACCTATAAACATTCAACATGACATCTTCATTAACCACTTGCCAACCGCATCACAAGGATGAACAGTGGCAAAGCGCCTCCTTGCGCTGGATGACGTACCTCGTACGTGATCCATGCATTCTGGCAGAGGGTGCACGTGCACCCGCTGGCCCGGCTGTGCTACTGATACCTGGTGACCAGCTCTGAGCTTCCCGGAACACAGCTTTGTGAATGTAAACAACACAGAACTGTGCTCAGTGACGGGGATCTCGGTGTTTGTTCATTCCTTGCTAAGCAGGGAATGAAAACAACTAGATCCTCAGTAAAAGCAGCACACAGTACACACATAAACACTTGTTAGGCACACATATAACCCCTTGATTGCCCTAGATGTTAACCCCATCCTGCCCAGTGTCATTAGTACAGTGACAGTGCATATTATTAGCACTATTATTATCACTGCAATGATGTCACTGGTGATGTCAGTGGCTGTTAGTCAGTTCCCTCAGTTAGTGTGAGATTACCCATAGCGCTATCGGAGTCCCATTATAAGTCGTTGCCATTGCTAGTATGAAAAAAAAATGAAACTTTCCATTATACTGTTTATCCCATATATTGTAGACGCTATAACTTTTGCATAAACCAGTCAAATCAATAAATATACAATTAATTACATTTTTTTTACCAAAGACATGTAGCAGAGTACATTTTGGGCAAAATTTATTAAGAGATTTGATTTTTTTTTATGGGATATGTTTATAGCAGAAAGTAAAAAGTATTGTTTTCTTTTCAAAATTGATAGTATTTTCCATTTATAGTTTAAAAAAAACCCAGCGGTAATCAAATACCACCAAAAGAATACTCTATTTGTGCGAAAAAAGGATTTGAATTTCATTTGGTGAAGCATTGTATGACCACGCAATTGCCAGCGCAGGGCTGAATAGCAAAAAAATGGCTTGGTCATGAAGGGGGTAAAATCTTTCAGAGGGCAAGTAGATAATCATTTGTTCACCGCCCTGTATGTATGGCATGTTTGGATGGCCTCAGTGATTAGTAGGTGGTCTGGTCAATGGTCCGGCAGCTCCCCCGCTTTTTTGGAATCAATAAAAATGTTTAAGTGACAGCTGTTTATATGCGCGTAAGTATTTATCCTACACTCTATACACCTCTGAGAAAGAAGAGAACAAAACAATATTTCAAAATGCATTGGATCCTCCTGCACCAATATATTGTTGCATAAAAAGTCCCAAAACGAGAGGGATCTTTTGCTTTTTGCTGTGTTTACTACTATCAAGGACCATCTCCAGGATCTGCCCTTCAAGCCAGTAACCCCTGGAATCAGGAGAACACTAATGACGGGAAAGACTTTTTATGAAAGGTGTAAGAAAGCTCTGGAGGAATTAGAAAAATCTGGATTCAGCCACCATGCGGCCATAACCAGCTGGGTGGCTAAATAATATTTCTATAAATCCAGAAAATCTAAAACACCCTCATCGCAAGGGCGCATCAGGGTGGTCAATTTATACCTGGGGTTCTTGGATCCCCACAAAAAGGATGAAAACGTTGATTTAATCTTGTAAAAAAGCGACCAGGAAGCCACTGTGGAGAATGTCTAAAAAAGATGCATACGTTTTGGTATAATTTTCATTTTTAAAAGATTAATATGTCCCAATAAAGATAATGGTAGAGACTTCCACACTTTTAGATTTGATCCAATGTCTCCTAGGATCAGGGTCAAATTCAGAGAAATGAAGTCTGAGGTTTGGCAAGAGATTACAACTCCTAGGTACTTGAAATTTTCTACCCACTGCAATGGAATATCATTTGAAGCCGTATTGTGGGCCTCGATATCTATTGGAAATAACAATCCTTAGTCCAATTCACCTTCAGCCCAGTAACCGTTGAAAAGGAGTCCAATATTTGTGACGCCCCTTGCAAAGAGGGTCCAGCGTCATTCAGAAAGAGTAGAAGATCACCCACGTACAGAGCTACCCTCTCCTCAAGCCAGCCAATCCACAGCCCACTAATATTGGGGGAGGTAAGCAGAGCCTCTGCCACAGGCTCCATAGCAATAGCAAAAAGGGTCAGAGACAAAGGGCGGCCCTGCCGCGTTCCCCTAAATAACGAAAAAGAAGTTGATAGCCCTCCCCCCATTTTCACTGCTGCTATAGGATGTCTATATAGTACTTGTAACCATTTTATAAATATCATTGGGAAAATTACCAATACTTTGGGCTCTCTCGTACTTTCTCTCTCTCTCTCTCTCTCTCACACACACTCTCTGCTGTGTTACTGTGTGAGTCTGCTGCTGTGTGAAAAAGCTGATGCTGACAGAACAGTAAAAAGATGCTGCTGTTCTTTACTGTCCTCTCACTACTGTCAGTTGCCTGAAGTGCAGGGATACACTCATCACTTCCAAGTATTTACCTGCAAGAGAAAAGCACAAGTTTGTTTTAAAGAGCCTTGGGCCTCTAGTGACTACATCCTATAACTCAAGAAAAGTTAGGAACCAAACATAATTTCCGGAGCAAATTCCTTTGTCAAACTCTTACTAAAAGAATAAAAAGGAAGGTGAAAAGCTATTGTCATGGTCAGGGGTCAGGCTCAGATACCAATAGCTATAGCAGGGGGAAGGCTCACACAAAACCAGCAGGATGAATATACAAGCAGGCCCCACTGGCGAGTGATGCCGGCTCACCCAAAGATGGTCTCTTAGTGACGTCACATCCGGTAGCAGTGAAATGCATGGGAAGCCGCAGTGAACCAGGATGAAGTACAAACCTTGCTGACGGCTTACCTGTATCTTGTTAATAGGCAGTTTACCAATTTGAACACTTGCTGACAGCGAGATACCATACATCAACGGCCACCTAGGAAGAGAGAGAAGATCCTTTCAACACCTCCCTCACCAGTATTAAGCATGTTAGACCCTCATGCCCACCAGCTGGGGGTCCATTCATTATGGTGAGTAAGAGGGATGTGTGCAGCACTTCACAGCATGAGATTTTCTGGAACACTATTGCACTTTTTTCATATTTTGAGCATGGAGCACTTTAAAAAGAAGAATGTTCATTATGGAATGAATGAATTTTGGACATCATAAAAATATTCAATGGACTTTATATATATTTGTTTTTTCCTCACATGGAAGTAATGTATTGTCACAGTTTGGTGAATTTTTGATAGTCACTATTATGTGCTGTGGTTTATTTGATTGAGGGTCTAAGGATTAACTGGTCTGTACCTGGACTGCTGATAGGGGAGATGGGTTTTACTGCATGCTAGTGCCAGCTCACACTCCTCAGGATCACCCCACCAGGATGTGAGCAAGCTGGGAGAAGCACAGTCAGTAAACAAGCCAATGGTCAGTAACAAGAGGTAGCAGGTTAAGATGAAGCAGGAGAGTAGTTGAGGAGCAAAGCCAAAGGTTGGTAACAAGTACTACTGAAGATACATACAGTAGCAGAAGCACAAGGAGCAGTATATTGGCTGGATAAGAGCACAATGATCTGGCAATGACTTTGCTTAAATAGGAAGTTAATGGAAGTTGCTAACTACCGTGTGCTCCTTGTCCAAATCCTGCTTCCATAAACCCATGCATCCTTGCCTGCCACCTGTTTCCTTAGACTCCCTGTGATTCTGTGCACCTACTTATCTCGAGTGCCTTATGTGTTTCTGCACTCCTGCCTGCTTGAACTGTGTTACCCATTGACCAGGAAGTCCTTCACCATAGCACTGCTAAGGACTCTCTCCAGCACACACACACTCAGTTCCCAGTAGCTCAGGTGAGTCAAAGGCCCACAACCTGGGCATCACCTGCAGCCAAACTGACCTCCACCTTCAGAAGCTCTGGTGAATAATGCCTTTGTCCTACTAAGGGCTATCACTTTTGCTGTTGCTGGGTTCTCTTCACAAGTGCTTCAGGTATCTAGCTTATCCCAGACTCCTTGTAGACAGCTGTGTTTCTTTATCCTAAACCATGAACACACAGAGCCGAAGAGGGCCACAATGATGTTCCGGAAGGCTCCAGGAGGATGCCCACTGTCTCTGGGGAAGCATTACACAGTTATTGCAATTAATATAAGTGATTAGTTGCAGGAAGTGATATAAAGAGTTTAAACACATTCCTTAAATTGTTTTTGGGACAGTTATTCACAATTTGGGACTATCCAGGATCGTAATGGTTCTGATATTGGTGTTTAGTCTCTAAATCTAAGCATACCTATGGACTAATCTAGCATACAATCATTGACCCTTCATATCTGATTGGAGAGGCAGGAGCTGACTGCTGTACATTCATCAAAACAGTATAAAGTCTACTGTCTGATATTCGGTAATTATTCATATTCATGTGGTCCAGTTGCCAACTGGGGGTAGATACTTTACATTTCACTTTTCCGGCACCTGGTACACAGGGTTTGGTTTGTTAGCATTTCTGTGTTTGTATGCATTTTTGTTACACAACAGCTTTATCTTTAGCAACCACTTTTTGAAGTAAATTTATATGTGTATGCTGGTACTCAGGTGCCCCAAGGAATTGAAATGCCAGATTGTCTGGTGTTAACAAGGTCGCTATCCCCCAATAAGGGTCAGTTGGGAAATGTGGAGTAAATAACCAGAGAATGGGAGCACGAGTAGCAGCAGCAGTGCATGATTCTGCTGTAGTTTATGATTTTGAAGAGGAACTAGATTGATGACAAGAAGAGAGAGGAGTTGTACATTGTTGGAAAATTTGAGTCTACTATACCATAGGAAAGTGCAAAACCCTCTCATATGCTGTATGAAAGAGGAGAGCCTGCACAAACATTATTTAGCCTTTTCTTACATAAGTTATACACACTGATGGAAATGAGGGAGTGTTAGGTATGAATATTTGCTGGTTGGATGTTATCCGATATAAGCTTAAAAGGTGTTTTTTAAAACTATTCCATTTTTCAGTCTTTAAACTTAGAAAATAGCTATACTTTGTATGTGTAATCTGCCTGCTATCTACCTCTGGAATAGTGGAATAGCAAAAAAAAGTTTGCACCAAAGTTTTACAATTACAGTTACTAGTTTACTAGCTATGGTCTGAGAAAAGAAAGCATAGTTACATAGTTAGTCTGGTTAAAAAAAAAGTCACAAGTCCATCCAGTTTAACCAATAGAAGGGGAAACAATTATGTAATCCTATATATACAATCCTATACCCACAATTGATCCAGAGGAAGGCAAAAACCCCAATAAAGCATGACCCAATTTGCTCCAGCAGGGAAAAAAATGTATTCCTGATCCCCCAAGATGCAATCAGAAGTTCTCTGGATCAACTGTACTTATAAACATTAGTATCCAGTTATATTATGTGTATCTAGGAAATAATCCAGGCCTTTCTTAAAAAAAACTACTGAGCTGACTAGAACCACCTCTTGAGGGAGTCTATTCCATTGTGATTTGTATATCACAGATTAGGTGACATCTAATATAGAATATTAGCAAATAAGGAGTACATACTGTCCGCTTAGCCAGTTCCATTTTGCTGGATTGTGATTCTAAAAAATCACACGCTTACTTTATTACCAAATCTGCCTTGCCTCTGTGTCTTGCACTGGGGCTCTGTAAAAAACACCCACATCCTGTGCTGTGTGTCTGTGCAATATTTCCGGCTCTCAACTGTGACATCAAAAACTGATTTTTTTTTAGTCTAAAGGGAATTTCCCTCATCACTTCCTATGACATATAGGGAGATTTACTAAAACTGGAGCACTCAGAATCTGGTGCAGCTGTGCATGGTAGCCAATCATCTTCTAATGTCAGCTTGTTCAATTAGAGCCGGTTCACACTACAGCAATCTGACTTCAGGCGCGACTTCATAGGCGATTTCAGCGCGACTTTGCGAGGCTATGGGCGACCTGTAGCGACCTCCATGCCAGGTGACTTTGCCCGAGCCAATCAGAGAAGGGTGGGAGGGAGTTGCCCTGGTTTTTCACTGAGTAAATTATTTTATTCTTCCTGTAAAGGCGCTTCAATATAGATGGGGATCCGACTTGGAGGTGACTTTCCATTGAATTCTTTGGGCACAAGTTGGATAGAAGTCACCTTGAAGTAGTACAGGAACCTTTTTTGAAGTCAGAGCAACTTCAGTAGTGTACATTAAGAACGCTCCCATTCACTTCAATGGGATTTTTTATGTCAAACAAATTGAAGCGACTTGGGGGTGACTTGGAGCGACACAAGTCTCCTCCCAAGTCACTGTAGTGTGAACCGGCTCTAAAGCTTTGACAATAAAGACTGGAAACTGATTGGCTTCTATGCACAGCTGCACCAGATTTTGCATGCACCAATTTTGGTAAATCACCCCCATAGTGATCAAGTACCTTGCCTATTGGCAGCAAGTCTCTGTAATATTTATGGCCGGCATGTTTGGAGTATCATAATCTATTTTTTTACAATTTTTCTTGGAAAAAATAGACTCATCTTTCCCTCTTACATTGTTGCCTTGGGCCCTAATTGAGGTGCATGCATTTTCTTTCTTGCTCGACATTACAACTGTTTCAGCTCTGCAATGTGGGTTTGTGGTTTGGAGGTGCTTTGATGCACTCTGGGTATACATTCTGTTCAACTTTGTACACAATACAGTGTGGTACTGAATATAAGATCACAACAAGCTTTTCCTCTGTTTGGCAATTTGTATGTCATTGATAGCTTTAGATTTTTTAAAAGTATATGTTACAATAGTTTTATTTACTGTATTGGACCTGATGCTCCCAGCTCTCAATTTAGACATATTTCTGCAACACAAGCTACACTACCTACTGAAAATCTGTTTTGTGGTGGGAATCAGTTATATTGGTTTGCTGCTACTGTATGCTAAGCAAATACATAAGTATAAAATAAATGATTAGATATTCAATTTATGCAATGCCAGAAAATGTTGTCATTGAGCTAAATTCAGTTTTTGAGTCTACAGTGCACAGCACCAGGTGGGTTTAGCAGCTGCAGCGTCATTTCTTTTTTTGCTTCTGCCAGGGCCTCTCATTTTTAAATCTGTACTTAAGCTGGAGTTTGGCTTTACTGTCTAAGTTTAATGCTTAAAAAAATTAAGAACAAGGGACATTAATTACTATCAGTGTGATGTGTCCTTTGTGGTACTACCTACTTGTTTAGTAGAAATCTTCATCCTCTGATCCTCCCCATCCCCCCCCCACCATAATCTTTTGGTTTGGGGGTTAATAGAGCCTGTCATATTAACTCTTCATGAGCGCCTGACCAATCCTGCCATTTCCGCCTGCCTCCTCCATTCATAGAAGCTATATTATAAGCTGTACCATTGCTTCCATGAATGAAAAACAATCTATGAATGGAGGATGGACAGATGATTGAAAGGTTATCCACCTCCTCCATTCATAGATCATTCAGTTCACCAGAGAACTAATAGTTCAAATCTAAGGGTGAGCTGCATGAAAGGGGAAGATACTAAGCACAGGGAAGAGAAAAGGTAAAAAGACATGACAATGGAGTACAAGACACAGCATCACTCACTTTTTATCAGTGAATGCTACAAGCCTCACACCATTTCAATCCAGGTGCCAAAGAACTGAGCAATACTTCTGTCTGTCAGTGGGCTTAAACTTATAACCACAATTCCTTTTTGCAGAATGTCTGTGTAAGAAAAATGCTCTCATTATTTTTTGGGAAATTCCCTTTTCCACATTAATGTAGTCTTTTTAATTGATGCACCAGCAATAAAAGCACCAATTAACCATCTCTTAAAACTCTGATAGTCGCTTCATGTTGGCTCGAAAACATGCACATCAAAGTGCCAAGCGATATACCTTTTATAGTTGACACATACTGCTAATTGGCACTCAATCTAATATGATTCTCCTTTGCAGTTGTTTGTAATTTTGATTTAGCACTCCAGAGTTAGACTCCTGTTTCATGTGGTGTATTCACTATTTCATTTACCCATGTAGAAACGGTTATACATTTAAATAACTACTATCTAAATGAATAATTATGTAATAACTGTAATTTTATTTACAAGACTGACAAAGCTAATAAATGCTGCTGTTAACAAAACAAGACTAAATAATTCAGAATATTGACATGTTATGTGATCACAAAAGAAAGAGGTCTTATGGGTATTTTGTCTACATAAAAAATGAACTGGTATGTGATGATTACCACGGAAAATTGAACAGTCAATATCCTAAGGCATAAATAAGAAATGGCAAAGTGCTCAATATTAGTACAAATAGAATATGTGATCAATGTCTCTTTACACCTTAAATCCTATAACTGGCACCAGGTTAATCAATCTTGTATAATCTGGAGTGTTCTTAAACCATTGCAAGTTAGACAGAAAGGCAATACTAACTGGAAAACATAATAGTAGTAGCAATAATATAGCTGATATTTTATAGCACCTTTCTCGCTAAAGAATTGTATAGGATATATGCTGCTCTGTTGAATACAGTTTAAGGAAGTGTCTTTAATCAATCCCATAAATCTAAATAATACTGATGGGTTCTATTTTTGCAGCATGCCCAGGAATGGAAACCCTGTGACTAAAAGAGGGAGAGATTGCCACAATATACCTATACTTTTATACTGAACCCAATACTGGAAACCTGTGAGGTTTGGCTTCAAAACAGTGATTATTACAAAGAAGAAATTGCACCCTATTCAATGATTTCATGTTTAGGGCAATCACCCATATGATTACCATCAGGTTACATAATTGAAATGTATGATTAAATGCTGATACATGACACACATGTTTAACCACTTCACCCCTGGGAGGATTTCCCATGTTAGGACCAGAGCACTTTTTGCGATTCGGCACTGCGTTTTTTTAACTGACAATTGCGCGGCCGTGAGACGTTGTACCCAAACGAAATTTGCGTCCTTTTTTCCCCACAAATAGAGCTTTCTTTTGGTGATATTTGATCACCTCTGCATCATTTCTGATCACTGCTATAAACAAAAAAAATATATATAAAAAGACAAATGTATTCATCGGTTTTGGCCAATTTATATTCTTCCTCATATTTTTGGTAAAAAAAATCACAATCAGCATTTATTGATTGGTTTACGCAAACATTTTTTTTTTGCTGGTAATGGTGGCGATCTGCAATTTTTATCGGGACTTTGATATTGGGGCGGACATGTCGGACAATTTTGACACTTTTTTTGGAACCAATGACATTTATATCAGAAATGTAAATATCTACTGATTACTGCATAAATGTCAGCGATCTAGGGGTTAACTGTGTTTCCTAGGTGTGTTCTAACTGTGAGGGGGCTGGGCTACCATGGGCATAAGAGAGCTCCCGGCCGCTAGCTGTGCAAGCGCGAGCCGCCGTTTATAAACTGCCACAATGCAGCAGTAAATATACGCTACGCGGTCGGGAACCTGTTAAAGACTTTGTGTAAGCGGTCAGTATAGCCACTACAGGTTTTCGTGTAAGAAATCTTTAATCATATGATTTCATCTAGAAAAAGGTAGGTTGTCTTCTGTCTAATCTACTGTATGTAGAGCAGGTTAGTTTATATGGCTCTTTCAGCTTCATAAAAGTAAATCAAAATTCTTAGGCCTTTTTTTTAGAGGTGTGGTCGGTAAAAATGGGCAGCTGAGCCACAGTTTTAATTCCCCACAGCCCCGCACTTGAACTGTAAAATGATGGCAGGATGGGGCTGTGTACATGCCATAGCCACAGCCTTTTTATTGGGTGCAGGGTTTGACAAGTGGTGCAGCTTGTCAAACTTTCTTATTGAGTTTAATAGGACCACACTGCAATTGTGATCCAAATGCTTGTCCCACATGGCCCTGCAATGTAAACATGCCAAAGTAATTTAACCACTTCAATACTGGGCACTTTCACCCCCTTCCTACCTGGACCAATTTTCAGCTTTCAGCGCTGTCACACTTTAAATGACAATTGCGTGGTCATGCAACACTGTACCCAAATGAAATTTTTATCATTTTTTAACACAAATAGAGCTTTCCTTTGGTGGTATTTAATCACCTCTGGGTTTTTTATTTTTTGTGCTACAAATTAAAAAAGACTGCAAATTTTCAAAAACAATGCATTTTTCTTAGTTTCTGTTATACAATTTTGCAAATAAGTAATTTCTCTTCATAAATTTTGACCAAAAATGATACTGCTACATTTCTTTGGTAAAAATAACCCAAATCAGGGTTTATTTGGTGTTGGCTGTGATGGCGGACAGACAGATGTTTTTTGCACTGTGACAGATGTGATGAGGGACATACAATTGTTTTGTGTATGGTGACAGATGTGATGGGGACATACAGATGTTTTGGGGACTGTGACAGATGTGATGGGGACAGACAGATGTTTTGTGTATGGTGACAGATGTGATGGGGGACATACAGATGTTTTGGGGACTGATTTATGGGGACACTGACATGCATGGGGAGTACCAAGCACGGTGCACTGTGTGGGGGCGATCTGTGAGCGCTCTCTGTATAAAATCATCTTCATACAGAGAGCTGTCACAGGGCTGCAGCTTCCCCCTCTTCCCCCCCAAAATGGAGGTAAGAGTAGGACAAGTGCCCTGCAAATAAATGTGGATAGGGAAATAACTTAAAATCACATAAAAAAAATAAAAATGGGAGGAGGAGGTGGATGTGGAGTAGGAGCCTAGAGGTTGACTAGGCCGTGACCGTGGCAGTGTAGGTGGAAGTGGTGGTGGTGGAGGACGAGGTAGCCAACGCTGTTTTTTGTTTATTTGGGTTTATAAAGGGCAAGCTCAGGCCATGTGGCCAATTTGGAGACCCAGAAGTTGAATGGGGCAGACCCATCAGTCAGTACGTGTAGGCGTAGGCACACATACTGTTCCACCATGTTGCTGAAATGCTGCCTCCTGCTAAGATGTTGCCTATCAGCTGGTGGTGCTGCTTGTGGTGGAGTGCTGCTGACAAAGCTTTTCCACATTTCGGCCATGCTAACCCTGCCTTCTGAGGTGCTGGCGGTGCCACAGCTGCGTTGGTGACCTCTTCCTCCTCCTCCTCCTCTGCCTTCGCCTTGTGCTTCCACTGAGCCCCCAGTGTCATTTGGGAATGCCCTCAGCAGCGCGTCTACCAGAGTGCGCTTGTAGTCTTCTGATCACGCTCCAGTGAGGGAATTAAGGACGACACGTTGTCCTTGTAACAGGGATCCAGCACGGTGTCCACCCAGTAATCAGCACAAAAATGTGGGCAACTCGGCTGTCGTTGAGCAGGCACTGCAGCATGTAGTCGCTCATGTGTGCCAAGCTGCCCAGAGGCAAAATCAAGCTGTCCTCTGTGGGAGGTGTATCATCTGTGTCCGTATCCCCCCAGCCATGCTCCAGTGATGCCCACGAGCTGCGTTGGGTGCCACCCTGCTGTGAACACGGTTCCTTCTCCTCCTCCTCCTCCTCCTCCTCATCATCCTAGTCCTCCTCGTCCTCCAGGACTGTGCCCTGACTTGAATATTTTTTACCTGGACTATGCTGGTGCAGGAACCCACCCTCCGAGCCACTTGTGAATGACTGGCCTGATAACCGTGGAAATGACCCCTCTTCCTCCTCCTCCTCCTCATCCTCCTTTACCACATCCTCTTCCATCATGGCCCAAAGTGTTTTTTCAAGGAGACATAGAAGTGGGATAGTAACGCTGAGAACAGCGTCATCGGCACTGGCCATGTTGGTGGAGTACTCGAAACACCGCAATACGGTACACAGGTCTCGCATGGAGGTCCACTCGTTGGCGGTGAAGGGGTGCTGTTCCGCAGAGCGACTGACCAGTGCATGCTGCAGCTGAAACTCCACTATTCCCTGCTGCTGCTCGCACAGTCTCTCCCGCATGTGCAAGGTGGAGTTCCACCTTGTGGGCACGTCACATAGGAGGCGGTGAGCTGGAAGGCCGAAGTTCCGCTGCAGCACAGATAGGCGAGCAGCAGCAGGATGAGAATGCCGAAAGGGCGCACAGATGGCCCGCACTTTCTGCAGCAGCTCTGACATATTCGGGTAGTTTTTTAGAAATTTCTGCACCACCAAATTCAGCACATGCGCCAGGCAAGGGATGTGCGTCAAACTGGCTAGGCCCAGAGCTGCTACGAGATTTCACCCATTATCACACACCACCAGGCCGGGCTTGAGGCTCAGTGGCAACAACCACTCATCGGTCTGTTGTTCAATGCCTGTCCACAGCTGCTGCGCAGTGTGGGGTTTATCCCCCAAACATATCAGTTTTAAAACAGCCTGCTGTCGTTTCCCCCTTGATGTGCTGTAGTTGGTGGTGAAGGTGTTATGCTGAGCGGATGAGGAGGTGGTAGAGGAGCAGGAGGAAGCGCATTAGGAGGAGGAGGCAACAGGAGGCAAATGCCTCTGCAATCCTGGGTGATGGAAGGACATGCGCCAAACAGCTAGCCGCCTCAGGCCCACCCGCCACTAAATTTGCCCAGTGTGCAGTTAGCAAGATATAGCATCCATGCCCGTGCTTACTGGTCCACGTATCAGTGGTTATGTGGACCTTGCCACAGATGGCATTGCGCAGTGCACACTTGATCTTGTCCCCGACTTGTTTGTGCAGGGAAGGGATGGCTCGCCTGGAAAAGTAGTGGCGGCTGGAAACCACATACTGTGGGACAGCAACTGCCATCAGGTTTTTAAAACTGTCTGTGTCCACCAGACGGAATGACAGCATTTCAAAGGCCAGGAATTTTGAAATGCTGCCATTCAGGACCAGGGATCACGGGTGGGTAGGGGGGTACTTCCTCTTTCTCTCCAGTGTTTGGGAGATGGAGAGCTGTAAGTTTCCATGGGACCGTGTGGAAATGCTTGGGGACGGTGGCGGACATGGTGGCGTTGCTGTCACATCGTCTGTTTGCTGGGTGGCAGGTGACACTGGCACTGTAGAGGTGGAGGAAGAGGCTGAGGCAGCAGCAGAAGAGGAAGCAGGAGGAGCCAGAGACCTTTCTTGGATTTTGAGGTACTTATTCCACTGCAGCAAGTGCTTTGAATTTAGATGCCTGGTCATGCAGGTTGTGCTCAGGTTTAGAACATTTATGCCTCGCTTCAGGCTCTCATTGCACAGTGTGCAAACCACTCGTGTCTTGTAGTCAGCACATTGTCTGAAGAACTGCCATGCCAGGGAAGGCCTTTGAGCTGCCTTTGGTGTGCTAGATCCCTGGGTGCGGTGGGTAGTAGCAGGCGTACTGTCTAGGGGACACTTGCTCCGCTTTTGTAACCTGCCTCCTTTTTTGCTGTGCTGGTGCCTCTGTGCGACCACCACCTCTTCCTCCAAACTCCACACGTCACTCGCATGACCCTCATTCCATGTGGGGTCTAGGACATCATCATCCTCCACATCATCTTCCACCCACCCTTCACCACTGCCCTCCTTGTCAGTCTGCACACCGAGGAAAGCTGCAGCAGTTGGCACCTGTGTTTCGTCATCATCAGAAATGTGCTGCACTGGTGTTTCCATGTCCTCATCCTGCAACAGAAGTGGTTGGGCATCGGTGCACTCAATGTCTTCCACTTCTGGGGCAGCGCTATGTGGATGGCCCACGGAAAGCACACCAGGAGAGTCATCAAAAAGCATAAGAGTCTCTTTCAGGACTTGGGGCTCAGACTGCTTGGCTAATTTACAAGGGGCTGAGGTGAAAGACAGATGTCCATGGGGTTCAGGTGCCAACTCTGAGCTTTCATCAAGGGCCCAGGAGGGAGACAATGTGAAGGAACTGGAGGCATTGTCAGCCACCCAATCTACTATCGCCTGTACTTGTTCTGGCCTCACCATTCGTTGAGCGCCATTCGGGCCTACCATATAATGTTGAAGGTTCTGTCGGCTACCTGAGGAAGGTGTTTCACTTGTGCGTGTAGCTGTCACAGATCGACCACGTCCTCTCCTTGCAACAGGAGCGTCAGCAACACCAGCAGCACCACGACCACCACCATGTCCCTTATTTGACGCTCTCCTCATTCTGGACACAAATGTACTATGTAGCACTATTTATTAATACAAAAAAAATAATATTAAGTTATTATTCTTTTTTTTAAAAAAAAAGAAAATTGTAGATGCACTTTTAATTTTTGTGCAAGAAATGCACCACTCACATCAGCAGCAGGAACCTCTCCACCACTCACACCAGCAGCAGGAACCTCTCCCTATTGCAGTATGAGATGATTTTAGAACAATAATCTTCCCCTCACAGCACCAACAGGAACCTCTCCCTAATGCAGTAGGAGATGGCTTTAGAACGATAAACTCTCCCTCAGAGCACCAACAGGAACCTCTCCCTAATGCAGTAGTAGTTGGTTTTAGAACGATAAACTCTCCCTCAGAGCACCAACAGGAACCTCTCCCTAATGCAGTAGTAGATGGTTTTACAACGATAAACTCTCCCTCAGAGCACCAACAGGAACCTCTCCCTAATGCAGTAGTAGATGGTTTTAGAACAATAAACTCTCCTTAAGAGCACCAACAGGAACCTCTCCCTAGTGCAGTAGTAGATGGTTTTAGAACGATAATCTCTCCCTCAGAGAACCAACAGGAACCTCTCCCTAATGCAGTAGTAGATGGTTTTAGAACAATAAACTCTCCCTCAGAGCACCAACAGGTATCTCTCCCTAATGCAGTAGTAGATGGTTTTAGAACGATAAACTCTCCCTCAGAGCACCAACAGGAACCTGTCCCTAATGCAGTAGTAGATGGTTTTAGAACAACAGGAACCTCTCCCTAATGCAGTAGTAGATGGTTTTAGAACGGTAAACTCTCCCTCAGAGCACCAACAGGAACCTGTCCCTAATGCAATAGTAGATGGTTTTAGAACGATAAACTCTCCCAAAGAGCATCAACAGGAACCTCTCCCTAATGCAGTAGTAGATGGTTTTAGCATGATAATCTCTCCCTCAGAGCACCAACAGGAACCTCTCCCTAATGCAGTAGTAGATGGTTTTAGAACGATAAACTCTCCCTCAGAGCACCAACAGGAACCTGGCCCTAATGCAGTAGTAGTTGGTTTTAGAACGATAAACTCTCCCTCAGAGCACCAACAGGTACCTCTCCCTAATGCAGTAGTAGATAGTTTTAGAACGATAAACTTTACCTCAGATCCCCAACAGGAACCTCTCCCTAATGCAGTAGGGAATGGTTTTAGAACGATAAACTCTCCCTCAGAGCACCAACAGGAACCTATCCCTAATGCAGTAGTAGATGCTTTTAGAACGGTAAACTCTCCCTCAGAGCATTAACAGGAACCTCTCCCTAATGCAGTAGTAGATGGTTTTAGAACGATAGTCTCTTCCTCAGAGCACCAACAGGAACCTCTCCCTAATGCAGTAGTAGATTTTTTTAGAACGATAATCTCTCCCTCAGAGCACCAACAGAAACCTGTCCCTAATGCAGTGGTAGATGGTTTTAGAATGATAATTTCTCCCCCAGAGCACCAACAGGAACCTGTCCCTAATGCAGTAGTAGATGGTTTTAGAATGATAATCTCTCCCTCAGAGCACCAACAGGAACGTTTCCCTAATGCAGTAGTAGATGGTTTTAGAATGAGAGTCTCTCCCTCAGAGCACCAACAGGAACGTTTCCCTAATGCAGTAGTAGATGGTTTTAGAATGATAATCTCTCCCTCAGAGCACCAACAGGAACCTGTCCCTAATGCAATAGTAGAGGGTTTTAGAATGATAATCTCTCCCTCAGAGCACCAACAGGAACCTTTCCCTAATGTAGTAGTAGATGGTTTTAGAATGATAATCTCTCCCTCAGAGCACCAACAGGAATATTTCCCTAATGCAGTAGTAGATGGTTTTAGAATGATAATCTCTCCCTCAGAGCACCAACAGGAACCTCTCCCTAATGCAGTAGTAGATGGTTTTAGAATGATAATCTCTCCCTCAGAGCACCAACAGGAATATTTCCCTAATGCAGTAGTAGATGGTTTTAGAATGATAATCTCTCCCTCAGAGCACCAACAGGAACCTCTCCCTAATGCAGTAGTAGATGGTTTTAGAATGATAATCTCTCCCTCAGAGCAACAACAGGAACCTGTCCCTAATGCAGTGGTAGATGGTTTTAGAATGATAATCTCTCCCTCAGAGCACCAACAGGAACGTTTCCTTAATGCAGTAGTAGATGGTTTTAGAATGAGAATCTCTCCCTCAGAGCACCAACAGGAACGTTTCCCTAATGCAGTAGTAGATGGTTTTAGAATGAGAGTCCCTCGTTCAGAGCACCAACAGGAATGTTTCCCTAATGCAGTAGTAGATGGTTTTAGAATGATAATCTCTCCCTCAGAGCACCAACAGGAACGTTTCCCTAATGCAGTAGTAGATGGTTTTAGAATGATAATCTCTCCCTCAGAGCACCAACAGTTACGTCTCCCTAATGCACTATAAGATGGTTCTGAACGCTAATGTCTCCCTCATAGCACAGACAGGAACATCTCCCTAATGCACTATAAGATGGTTCTGAACGCTAATGTCTCCCTCACAGGACCGCAATGAAGGTCTCCCTAATGCAGTCAGGGATGGTTGTGAACGGTAATCTTTCCCTCACTGCACCGGCATGAAGCTCTCCCTACTCTAGTCTGAGACGATCTGACACGTGGCACTACGTGACTCCAGCCCCATATAGAGGCTGGGTCACATGATGCACTGGCCAATTACACCCATGCCATTAGTTGGCATGGCTGTGATGGCTTCTAAGGGCAAACTAGTGAAAAACTTGTTGATTGGCTGCCCAGCAGCTATAGAAAAGGCGCCAAAAATACACGAATACCGCACCCGATCCCGGACTTTTGTGTAGTCCGGGATCGGGTTTGGGGCACAGATACCCCAAAGTCCGGTACGGACCCGAGCTTTACAGTCCGGGTTCGCTCAACTCTACTCACAATACAAAAATATTTATTTAAAAATATAACAATTTATTATGTCAATTTTAAAAAGGGACCCACAAAGGAGGGTAATAACACACGCAAGTTCCAATAGTGTCACTCAGACGATACTAGTAAGACAAATTCCTCTTGTAGAGATTGGGCATTTGTATAGATGTCATTCCAGTCATAGGTGACCTTGGTTCAAAAGGTTCCAATCTCGCACTCTACATGTTTCTCAATAAAATGCTTCTTCGGGATTTCAGTCCAAGAGGAATATTTATCTGTGCAGATAATTGCATAGAAAAAAATAATAAATAGAAAATAGAATTACATAAACATTTGTAAACGACACCATAAAAAAAAGTGTACACAACTATAGACTGCCAGAGGAGCAGACTAGACATCAAAATACAATTCCCGTGAGTATTCCCCATAAAAAAGCCAAGAAGCCAAAGGCACAGCATGACACACTCACCAAGGAACCCACATCAATGACCCAGGGTAACTCTTGGCATTTCGTTACCCTGGGTAATTGATGTGGGTTCCTCGGTGAATTAGTTATTATTAGTTATGGTAAACCCTTTGTTGTTTTTGAATGCTGGTTTAAACTTTTGGCACCGACCGCATGCAAATATGTGGCCTCTCAGCGGGTGGGCCTTGGCCGCATATTTGAGTACCAGATTGCAAACAGAGTTGTGCCAAGAGCGCACCCTGCTCACGCTTTCCAATCACATGACAGCCAATCACAGCAATCACATGATCATAAACCCCGCCCTGCCTCCTAGCATCTGAAACCCCTTAAAGAGCCAGGAGGTGCTGGTGCCAAGGGGTTAATATGTTCAATGCAGGCACCAACATTGGACCTGGGTCTAGAGCCCAGAATGGTGTGCAAAATCCTAGGATCATTTTCACGGTATCCCTGTCAAAGTTTGTTCACAGAGGCAAAGAAATAGTTACTTTTCAAGTTTTTGGTCTTTTGGCACAAATATTGTTATGCTGGTATAAAGGGGCCAAGCTTTGTAAGAGAAAAGAGAAGTTAATTATTCACATCTCTGTCTGGAAGCAGTTTTTGTGGGTTTTAAACAAGTTGAATTTCTGAGCTTTCCAGCTGAAAGGAATAATGTAGCTGGTGTCCATTTAGCAGGTGCTCTTTCTTGTGATATAAGAGATGCCTTTTCTTGTCTATTGAATTTAGTCACTGTTTGATCAAAATGTATGCTTCTTTGTGCAAGATTCTCACAACTTTCTTTCCTGTCTATATCCCCTCAATATCAAAAATGTAATAGTGCTGTCTTCTTATTTATTATTCTAGGGGCATGAAACAGGTGTGGAGCTGCAATACCAAATTTTCTGGATATGTATTATCAGTCTTCTAGGGTGATTGAGGTTATTGGATGAGACAGAATATCCTACAATTTAAACTGATTATTATCAGACAGCAGATATCTTTCTAAGAGGGACAGGTGCAGAAATCTCTGTCACCCTAAAGTCATTCTTAACAGAAGAGATGTGTAAAGTCCACAGCACCAACTTTTGCTTTAGCCCTTTTTTTTACAAATGGTTTATCTGGTAATAACCTTTGTCTATGAGTCATGTATTTTTGCAGTAGGAAGTCAGAGCTATCATATTAGCTATAGAGATGGGCCGAACACCCCCTTGTTTGGTTTGCAGCAGTACTCCTGAACAGGGGAAAAATTCTAACCCGAACAGTGAACCCCATTGAAGTCTATGGGAGCCAAACACAAAAAATCAAAAGTGCCCATTTTGACAGCTTATATGCAAGTAATTGGTCAAAAAATGGGTATTGGGGTCCAGGTACTGCCCTAGGGGACAAGAAAAATGAAAAATTACTTTAAATATAGTGCCTGGGGGGTCCTCTTAGTCTGCCTGTAAAGTGGTGCATCTGTAGCACAAATAGAACATGCTGCAGTAAAAATTACATATCTAAAGAAAAAAAAAAAAGACAAATCACATTTAATATGACTCACGGTTGCAATTGCCGGCACCCGGCTATTGAAAAAATATAGAAAAAACCTTTGGGTCTGGTATGGATTTTAAGAGAAACCTAACTCCAAATTTTTAAAAAAAAACAGTGTGGGGTCCCCCCCAAAATCCCTACCAAGCCCTTGTTGCAGCAAGCTGCCTGGCAGGTCAGGAAAGGGGGGGCAAACAAGTGATAATTTGGGGGTCTGCGGGCAGAGGGGATTATTGGAATCTGGAATTCCCCTTAGAAAAGAGGGCCCCCGGATTCGTAGTAAAAACACATTTAAAAATAAAAAAACTGTGTCCCCCGATGTAAATCCATTGTAAATCACGCTGCCTGCTGCACCCAAAAATAAAAACCATGAAGGTTAAGCCGTTTGACAGTTTTTATATAGGTCAGGGACGGGCCCCCCTGGCTACGTCACCTGGTGGCACAGCCCCCTTTTGATGTCACGGGCCGGTGCACGCTGGCTCAGTGACTTCAGACACCCTGCAAATCCCTGCAAATTTGAGTGTTCCCAGAACGGGGTAAACAGCCAGTTTTCGGCCCGAACCGATGCTCGGGCCGAACCATTTGCCCGACTCTAATTAGCTGTAAGCAGCCAGAATTGATGGAAATTTAGAACATGTAAATATGGTCTGCTGTCAGATGAGTGGTGGGCTCCAGAGTAAATAAATGTTGGGAGTAACAAAAAATTGAAGTGCCACGCCACTGCTAAGAGGTCCAGATACAACTGTATTCCAGTAAAAGTCAGGGGGACAATCCAAAAATTGGCCAATGCATTTTTGGGGTCTAAGTGCCCCCTTCAACAGGGCTAGAAAAAATAAACATATGGACATCTCCATATCAATCTGATATCAATACAACATCCTCTCCTTGGGGTCATATTTAAAACCAAATACCCAATAGCCAATAGTATTGGGAGCATAAAAATGTAAGTCAGAAGTGCGCATGCGCGAGAGTTCCGAGATGGACGCTTGATCCAGGAGCTCCGCGCCACCCCGGAGCCTCGGCACATACTGCGCCCGATCCAGGCAGCTGCGACCTCAACAACCCAGTGGTGCCCAAGGATGACCCGACAACAAGGAGACCAACCCGCTGATGGCACACCAGGGAGCCAGACGTGATCTGGGGCCACAGCTAGACAGACAGGCCAGGCCGGGGTGTACCAAGATGGCCGTCGCGGCCGGTCACAAACAGGCTGACGCAGCAAGGAATGCACAGGAGAACAGGCAAGTACCAGAGCACACACAATCTCCGATCTCCCCTGCTACCTTTCCTTTTGGAAAACCTAATATGGAAGCCTCCCCAGCCTCTACAGAGTCACTACTGGGACATGTAATGGAGGAGTTTGCTCTATCTCCCACAGGGCCCAATCAAGCCTGCCACCCCGCAGCCTACTCAGAGTTCCCTAGGCCCAGATCTCCCACTACAGTCATCAGAGCTTTTGCTCAGGCTCTCTGAGCTCTTGGATAAAGGGCTAGCCTCAACAGCAGCTAAAATCACTGGGGAAATCAAATCTGACCTCCAGAATTTAGGCATGAGAATAGACTCTATAGAACAAAAACTGGATATGACTGTTGCAAAAACAAACCAAAATTCTGGACATATCCAGGTGCTCCAGGAACAATTAGATGAGGCCTTAGCCAAACTGGATGATTTGGAGAACAGGTCCAGAAGAGAGAATTTTAGGGTCCGGGGTCTCCCTGAATCCATTACAGACACCAATGACGCAATCCGAGATCTTATAAAATTCTTAATCTCTGGGATCCCCCCCACCGCCTTG
>BLSH010068498.1:201307-220027 GCA_018402905.1 Glandirana rugosa
TAGGACCACTAGGACCTGATACGCTGGGTGATGGGTGATAGGACTTCGGTAGGGGAACACCTGGTGGAGGTTATTCCGATAGCGGTTCCTCAACCAGGTCCACAAATCAGCCCACCCCTAGGGATTCGTCTAGAACTGTCTAGTCCCGTGGGGTAAGTACAGGTCTCACTGGTTTCTGAACACGTTCAACATGTTTTAGAGGGTAGAGGCATGGAGACAAATGGTGGGGGTTTGACTGCCAGACCACCTTTCTAAATTGTTCGGGACTAGCACCAGCACTCTGTCTCTGGGGTTGAAAGTCTGGGTTTTGACACCCCGATTATAAATACCCCATAGATGCCTGTGGAACCTCTTGTATGGCAAACATGAGGTATGGCAGCAAAAAAATCCCAATTTCTCCCATCTTTATCCACCACCTTTTTTTTAACATACTCTTGAGGATCTTGTTAAATCTTTCCACCAGACCGTCAGTTTGGGGGTGGTAAACAGAGGTACGGAGATGGGAGATTTTGTACAACTTGCACAAGTCTTTGGTCACTCTGGACATGAATGGGGTGCCCTGATCTGTCAAGATCTGCTTAGGGATCCCCACCCGACTAAACACCTGGACCAACTCCTTGGCGATAGCCTTATTGGAGGTGGTCCACAAGGGGATGGCTTCAGGATAGTGGGTAGTGGGTCGCATAGTCCAGGATCACCAGGATGTTCTGGTGTCCCTGGGCAGATTTTACTACTGGTCCCACAAGATTCATGCCAATTCGCTCAAACAGCAGTTCAATTATGGGAAGTGGGACAAGGGGACTACAAAAATGGGGTGATGGGGCCGTCATTTAACACTCAGGGCATGACTCACTGTATTCTCTGATGTCTGCATACAACCCAGGCCAGAAGAATCTCTGAGTTATTCTCTCCCTGGTCTTCTCCATACCTAGATGTTCCCCCATTACATGACCATGTGCCAGATCTAGCACCAACCTGCGAAAGGGTTTGGGAACCACTAGCTGTTCTACTTCGTCCTCCCCGCGTTTTACCACCTGATACAACTAATTATTTTTAAGAGCCATGTAGGGAAAATACACCCCCAATTAGGGTCCACAGGTACCCCATCCATCACCTTCATGTTTTCTCTGGCTCTAAGGAGAGTGACATCCCGTAGTTGCTCTGTACAGAAATCCTCTCTCAGGACCTCTAAGTCAGGTATTACATTCTGTTCACTCTCACAGTCAGGGTCAAAGACATTTTCTGGGTCATTAGGCCCCAGCTAGAAGCTATCTTTTGGCTCCTGTGGATCATCTTTCCTGAGAAAACAGTCAGCGTGCAGGCAATTTTATTTACAATCTGACAGCTTGCCAGGTTTATTTTGAAAATATGGGTTGCAGGTGAAAACAAACAAAACAGAAAATAAGTCCTTGCTGTCTGGTGCTAAGCTAAATAGGATCGGTTCCTCACTATACGGTGTGGGGCTGGCCCCGACACCCACAAAACATAAGCCAAGATGCAAACCTTGTAGTTTTAAAGTCCAAACAGACACAGTGCTCCCTCAGATTTCCCTCTGAGATCCAGGTCAGAGCTCTAGTGAGATCTCTTCCTGCTTATGTAAGCCACCTGCTGATGGACTCCAGTGGACCACAAACTCTGGACCAGAACCAGAACCAGCCCTGCCACGGTGGCTGGTAAAACTCGGACCGGACTCCGTTTAATCCACTCCAAATGAATGCATATGAGGCATCAGGTAGCGTCTGTCCACTACTTTGCCTCACATACTGTCATAATATATATATATATATATATATATATATATATATATATACACACACACACAATATATTCTACAGTTAGTTGTAAACAGTACATATACCATTTATAAACTTGAAGAGTCAAATGGGAGAAAAAACATATTACTTAATACCTTGCTATATATAAATATGGATAATGATACACTATGACATATTTTATATTCAGTCACAAGCTTACAGCAAGCAATATTGCTAACATGCTCTCCCGAGAATTTCCATCTGCTTACCGAGTTTGTCCAAGCATTGCCCAAGGCAGTAAACTCTGGCACTGACAATTTGATTAATGCTGGAAAGTGAAGAGCAAGATAATAACAGGCTGGTTTACATATCCTAAATCTATTTGTTTTATGTAAATGTTTGGGTATTTTAACACTCACTGCTTTGGACATTTTAGTTGACTAAAGGGATTCAAAATTCTTTGTCAAATGTTGCCTAAAGGCATTCTCGCTCTCATTTTCCAGTAGCAAGTAGTGATTTTTCCCTGGAAAGTTTAAGGCATATTTGTTGGCTATTTGGAAGCTGTTTGATCGTACTCCAATACTGTACAATGAAGATGTTACATATATGCTGGCAGAGCCAGAGAATGAATGCCTTTTCTAGTGGTGCTAAATAGATTTAGTATTAAAATGGATACGTTTTCTTTTATTGGGTATTAAAAGGATTAAAACTAGAGTTGAGCGAACCTGGACTGTAAAGTTCTGGTCCGTACTGAACTTTGGGGTGTCCAGGACCCGGACCCGAACCCGGACTTTTCAAAAAAAGTCTGGGTTCGGGTTCGGGGTTCTGGTATTTTATTACACGTGTTGAATAGCTGCCAAGGGCAGCCAATCAACAAGTGTTTCACTGGTTTGCCCTTAGAAGCCATCACAGCCATGCCTACTAATGGCATGGCTGTGATTGGCCAGTGCACCATGTGACCCAGCCTCTATATGGGGCTGGAGTCATCGTGATGCATGTCATATGCTCTCAGGATAGTTTAGGGAGAGGATGCTGCTGGCTCTGTGAGGGACAGATTGCAGATATTATAGAACATCTCATCCTGCATTGCTGAACGATCTGATTGTGGACTAGGGAGAGATACGAGTACTGCTGCTTTGAGGGACAGATTGCAGACCTCATCCTGCTGCACAGAACGATCTGACTGGACCAGGTAGAGTCTGTTGCTTTAAGGGAAAGATTATTGTTCTAAAATCATCTCCAAGTTGTACAGGGAAAGGTTCCAGCTGTTGCTTTAATGGAAAGATTATTGTTCTAAAATCATCTCCAAGTTGTATAGGCAAAGTGTATTCTAGCTGCATAGAAGCCATATTATTGTTATAAAATCATCTCCAAGTTGTACAGGGTAAGGTTCCAGCTGTTGCTTTAAGGGAAAGATTATTGTTATAAAATCATCTCCAAGTTCTATAGGCAAAGTGTATTCTAGCCGCATAGAGCCATATTATTGTTATAAAATAATCTCCAATACAACTTGGAGATGATTTTATAACAATAATATGGCTCTATGCGGCTAGAAAACACTTTGCCTATAGAACTTGGAGATGATTGTATAACAATAATATGGCTCTATGCGACTAGAATACCCTTTGCCTATAGAACTTGGAGATGATTTTATAACACTAATATGGCTCTATGCGGCTAGAATACACTTTGCCTATAGAACTTGGAGATGATTGTATAACAATAATATGGCTCTATGCGGCTAGAATACACTTTGCCTATAGAACTTGGAGATGATTTAATAACAATAATCTTTCCCTTAAAGCAACAGCTGGAACCTTTCCCTGTACAACTTGGAGATGATTTTATAACAATAATATTTCCCTTAAAGCAACAGCTGGAAACTTTCCCTGTACAACTTGGAGATGATTTTAGAATCTAAAATCATTTCCAAGTTCTATAGGGAGAGGTTCCTGCTGTTGCTTAAAGGGACAGATTATTGTTTCTTGCACAAAATTAAAAAGTGCATCTACATAGCTGGTTTAAAAAAAAAAAAATCTAAAAACTACATTTGCGGCCTTGCACAAAAATAAAAAAAACAGTGTTGGCTACCTCCTCCTCCTCCACCGCCACTTTCACCGCCTCCTCAACCTCCAACTCCACATCCACCTCCATTTTTGATTTTTTTATGTGATTTTAGCTTAAAAATTATTTTAAGTTATTTCTCTATCCCCATTTCTTTGTAGGGCGCTTGTCCAACTCTTACCCCCATTTTCCTTCCTTTTGCAGACCTCTAGGACTTGCCAGGACTTTGTTACAGCCATTTTTGTGCCTAAAAGTTTGGGTCCCCATTGATTTCAATGGGGTTCGGGGTACGGGTCAAAGTTCGGGTCAAGTCCGGACCCGAACCCGGACTTTGTCCGTAAGTTCTGCTGATCCCGGACTTCCAGAGGTTTGATCAACTCTACTTAAAACACATATGGTAATTCAACCTTCCAGAGTGACATAAAAGCAACTCCATGTAAATAACTATGTGCACAAGGCTTATGAAGCTTTACACAAGGATAAGGCTCTATTTTCAGCCATGTGACTGCAATTTTCTGATTTCATTGGACTCAGCTACAAGAAACTGTCACTTTTTTGAAAATAAGGATCCTTGTCCTGCTGATTTAACTTTGATAATTAAAGTGGTTCTAAACACTAAGGGCTAGTTTACACTTGCTTCGGCTTCAATGTTCATTAAAGCTCATACAGCTTCAACAAGCTTTTATGATGTGCTTTTGAGGCTTCGGCGGTGCTTCTAAGAGGCTTCAGTGAGGCTTCAACAAGGATTCAACTAGGCTTCAGTGAAGCACTTTTGAAGCCTTGTTGAAGCTTGGCCGATGCCCTGTGTGTTTGTTGATATCTCACACCTGCAATTTCTCCAAAACAAAGCAAAGCTAAAGCTGAATTACAGCCTCTTAATAGCCACAGGTGCTTCAAGCAAGCTTCAAACAAGCTTCCTCATAGACTTCTATGGAGGCGTTGGAGAGGCTTTGAGGCTTTGAAGCTTGGCTAAAGCTACATGGGGTATAATTTTTGACGCAAAGCCGAAGTGAAGCAAAGCCAACGCAAGGTGTAAACAGGACTGTAAGCTAACCATTTATTTAGTGATAGGAGCTTTGACTGGCGTTAACAGAGCTTTAACAAAGTGCGTCTGAAGCCCTGTTTTGAAGCAAGTGTAAACGAGCCCTTAAGGTATAAAAAACGTTGCACTTACCTGAGCCCTTTATCGATCCAGTGCTGAAGGTCTTCTGTCCCTCTCTTCCTAGTCTCATAGGCTTTGCTAAGTGAATCAAATCCAGTGAAGAGGGAGTTGGGGGGGACGGGCAAGCAGTGTTGTGTGTATCTATGGATGCAGGAAGAAGGCTAGGAGCCTTGCCGAGTGGAACTGCAGTGAACATGAAGAATGTCAGTGGGAGTCTACAGTAAAGAGAAAAATGTAGTGGAGGGAGAGCTAGAAAAAGGGGCTACTGGTAAGGGTGAGCGTATATTTCACTGCTGTCTGTGAGAGATTTTTTTATATTTCAATCTTTTATTGGATTAAACAGAAGAAAAACAGTAGGTACACAAGATATCATACCTATGTTACAGTATATCAGGTAAACATTGGAAACAAAGAAAAAAAAAAAGAAAAAAAAAGCATAAGGTCAGAGCACCGCATGCGCATCTGGTACACGTATTTCAAAATTGAATATTAGGAGTAACATGTTGTCGTAGTACAATAAGTGTGATCGCCGCTCCTTATTTCACTCCACCCTTAAGTGGTGGACAATACTAATTCCATTACGTGGGGGAGTCCCCGCCCACCCCTCTGGGAACAAACTGTGGATTGGGTCGGGGCGAGGACTCCCACGCCTGTGCATATATATGTCTCATTTCTTCTACTTGTAGTATAAAGCAATAAATTCTGTGTACCTCAAAGTGTAGCATCTTATGAACAAAGCCATTTAGTGTATGCTTTAATCATAATGGAGGAAAATAACAAAAGAGAAGTGGTCACTCAATATAGACCTTTCAATGTGTATAATTGGTGTACCAGCTCGTCCAGGGGATCATCATAAGTTTTTGCAAAGCTGCCTTGCACCCTCGCGAAGCATGTTTCATACATGCAGTGTGTTTGGGTTAGATGAATTATATCTTCGATAAGGGGTGCTGTCTTTGTTTTCCATTGTCTTGCGTCTGGTGGCTAGTAAAATGTGTGTCGTCACCAACCGCAGATCTCTGGGGACATTATCAATGCCTATGTTCAGGATTGCCAGTTCTGGCGATAAGGGAACTGGAATTCCTACAACTTCAGATATTAGTGAGAAAACTCTAGGCCAGAGTTTGGAAAATGTATTACAGGACCAAAAAATTGGGAAAATATTCCCTATTTGGCCGCATTGTCTCCAGCATAGTGGAAAAGTATTGGGAAATATTGTGTGCATGTGATAAGGGGTGAAGTACCAGCGGAGCATTACTTTAGCTGACAGTTGCCAAAGCCCTGTACTTTTTGTTACTACATAGTTGACGCTTAAAGCTTTTTGCCATTGTTCTGTTGAAAAAGTCAAATCAAGGTCTGTCTCCCAAGCTATCAGGGGTTGGGATTAAGTAAATATTGTCTTGTTGTTGAAAGTTGCATAGATTATTGATATACCTCCTTCCGGGGCAGTACCAGGCTTCAGGTACCGAGCCATTTTGGATGGTATGGTGCATTTAAGGTTGGGGTACCCATGAAGAACAGATGTTATATGGAGGTAAGTGAACTGCTCCGTTTGTGGGAGATCAAATTCCGTGCACAGTGTCAAGAATGGCTTGACTGTATTATTATGGATTAGGTCTGAGATGCTGTTGATCCCTTTTTGTAGCCATGAAGCTATCGATAGGTCTGGGTTCAGTATCTGTAATATCGTTAGAGGTATAGGGATGTCAGTTAAGGGTTCAGAATTCTCAGAAGAAGTAACTAATTTTGTCCAGGCTTTCAAAGTGGCCCGAACAGTTGGGGGAATTGTGTTGGGTGGCTGTGATATGTATTGTTGTGCATGTAGTAGGGCTTCCAGGTCTCCGCCTGGTGACATTGCTGATTCTAGTTCCAGCCAAGAAGGTGGACTTGTGTGGTTAAACCACTGTTTGCTTTGGGCTAAGTTTGCTGCCAGGTAGTAGTCATAGATAGGTACATGCCCTAGTCCTCCCGCTGTTTTTATCTTGATCAGTTTTCCATATGCACACCTGGCCCTCCTGCCATGCCACAAGAATGAGTTCACCATTGATTGAAGTGTGTTAAAAAAGGATTTGGTACTATAACTGGCACAGTTCTGAATGTATATAAGATTTGTGGGAGTAGTTGCATTTCAAATGCAGTGAGGCGCCCTGACCAGGATATTTCATGTCCTGCCAGCTTAGAGAGTCCTTCTTTAAGTTTTCCTATCCAAGGGGCATAGTTAGAGGAGTTGAGGGAGTCTATAGATCTAGTGAGTGTGATACCCAGATAGAGAATGCCGTCATCCCTCCAGGAAAATGGGTAGGTGGCCTTTAGTCTGTCCCTGGTCAACTTATCTAGTCCAAAATCTAGATTTTGTGATTTCGATTCATTCACCTTATAATATGAAACACGATTAAAGAATCCGAGAGTTTAGTATACCACCTCTAGTGCAAATAAGCTTATTACATGGCTCTGTTGATTTAGTGTTATTCCACTAATTTTAGGGTGTTGCCTGATGTGGGAGGCTAGAGGTTCCATAAGGAGATTAAATATTATGGGGAGAGGGGGCACCATTGCCTAGTCCCATTGGAGATCTGAAAGGGTTGTGAGAGCATGCCCGAGGTGTACACCCTTGCTGATGGAGAGGAGTATTATGCCATTATTGCAGAAAAAATGGGCCCCATAAAGCCGAATTTTGAAATCGTTTGTTTAAGGTATCCCCAATGTATGCGGTCAAACGCCTTCTCTGCGTCCAAAGCTAGGAGCAGAGAAGGCGTTTTGGTCTTGTCTACCAGGTGAATGATATCAATCAGTCTCCTCGTAGCATCCGATGACTGTCTCCCCTTGGTGAAGCCTGATTGGTCCGTATGTATTAGGAGTGGTAATGTCTGTCAATCGTGAAGCAATATGTTTTGCGAATATCTTTACATCGTTGTTCAACAATGAAATTGGTCGGAAATGCTGGGGTCTATCTGGTGTTTTCCCAGGTTTAGGAACGGTAACGATGAGCGTTTCCAGCATTTCCGGAGAAAAGGAGGAGGAGACCACAGCTGTTTCAAATATTTTGCCTAGGTGCGGGCTTATTTGGTTGTGGAAAGTCTTGTAGTACTCCCCTGTAAGTCCATCTGGACCTAGGGATTTGTTATTAGGCATGGACTTAATGATTTGGAAAATTTCTTGAGCTGTAAAAGGGGCATTGAGTTGGTCCAATTGTTCCTGTGATAATTTTGGGAGGTGTATTGTTGTGAGAAAATCCTCAGTTTTGCTAATTGTGGGTTGAGGTGTTGACTTATCCTCTTTTAAGTTGTATAATGTGCTGTAGTACAAGCTGAAGGCATCAGCAAGGCCTTGTGGGTCATGGATGCAGCTCTGGTGCATATGGCGGTGTAAGTAGGGGATCTTAGTTTTGGTGCAATGGCCTTGGAGTTTTCTGGCTAGTAATTTCCCCGCTTTATCACATGAGTAATAAAGTGTTTTAAGTCTTTAGATGGACCTTTCAAAGGAGTGCAAAAGAAGCTCTCTAAGATTGAGCCTGAGTAATGACAATTTAGCGCTAAATTTGGAGGAAGGTTTCTGCTTATGTAATTTTTCTAAAGCGGATATTTCCGATGAGATAGTTTCAAGCTGTTGCTGTCTCCTCCTTCTATCCTGTGCCTCTAGTTGGATAAATACCCCCCCTCACAAATGCCTTGTGGGCATTCCATAGTGTATACGGACTGTCCACAGATCCTACATTAAGTGCAAAAAATTCAGACAGTTTGTTTTCTATTTGTTTCCTCGTCTGTGGGGACTGAATGATTTTCTCATTAGCTCTCCACACAAATGAGGAATTAGTAGGGAATTGGTCGTTGACAGTCAGTGAGATGGAGGCATGGTCCAACCATGAAATCGTGTTAATGGAAGATTTTTTGTAAGAGCCATTTGTCCGCCAGAAAGTAGTCAATCCTTGTGTAAGAGCAATGACTAGCTGAAAAAAAGGAATAGCCTCTTTCCTCTGCGTGTTGGCACCTCCACACATCAAATAGTTCATTATCTAGCAGGGTTTTCGCCAGTGTTGGTACACGTCTAGCGGGTGTGGAAGTTGAGTCCAGATGTGGGTTTGCTAAAGCGTTGAGGTCTCCACAAATTAGTAGGGAACCTTTTTGTACTTGTTTGACTTTCTTTAGTAAAGAGTTCATGAATCTTATCTGATGCGTATTGGGAGCGTAAGCATTTACCAGGGTGAATGTTGTGGAATTTATGTTGCATATCAAGATGATAAATTGTCCTGCTGGGTCTAATATCTGTTCATGTAGTTGGACTGCAACAGAGCCTTTTTATTGCTACCATCACTCCACATTTTTTAGCTGGTATGCTTGCTTTGAAGATGTGTGGGAACTCCCCATGTGTGCAGGGAGGAGGTTGATGCAAGTGAAAATGTGTTTCCTGCACACATAGGAGATCACATTTGTGTAATTTTGCTTCCCTCCATAATGAAGCTCTCTTTGCGGGGTGGTTTAGTCCCCTGACATTAATTAATAAAAAGTTGATGCCCATGGTTGCCTATTTCCCCTTCTCTACAGGGTATAAAGTTATTTAAGGTTGGTGTGTTTTTTACTCACAGTTGGGGATAGTACCAATCCACGTGCAGTAATGGGGTTGGATTTTGAGATTCAGATATTGGGTGACATCTAGTGGTTAGCCGGTGATACTGCCGCTCCTGAAATTTTCTGGACGAGCTGGTATGTATTCCGGTATTGATGGCAGCAAAAGAGAAAATTTGGGTACGCTGCAATAAGTGAAGAAGACAAAAACAACAGAGAAAAAGAAAGTGGTACAGTCAATACACAACCGTATAAACTTGTAAACTTTAAAAGGATGGTCTAAAAGACCAGAGTGCAGTCGTGCAACTGCTCAGAAATTTGGGGGTTAACAATCAGGTGGTGGTTATATCTCGAAAGTAAGGAGATGGCTCATGTGTTTTAACATGATGTTATTAAGGCAATACTCAGCCGAGTATTCAGGTGTCCTCTTGTAGATCATCCCTTCCTTGTCGTCTGTCCTTCTCCAGTCGTGCCCTGTTTCTTTGGGGGCTATTCGGTGGGGATTGGGTTGAGATAATATCCCATGTCTTGAGTAGCTGTAAACCTTTGTCTAGTGATGTGATAGTATAGGAGTCGCCTTTCCGCTGTACTAGAAGTTTGGTAGAGAATTTCCATTGATAAGGAATGTTGTTATTTCTCAGCGTTTTGGTGATTGTAATCAAAAAAGTTGCATTGTATGTTGGGAGAGATTGATGAATAATTGTATGTTGCCATACGGTTCAGGAAGGTAAATCATTTTACGGGTTGCCTGCATAATTTGCTCTTTGACACGAAAATAATGGAGCCTTAGTAGCACTTCTCTGGGTATGTGAGCTGGGATGAAGGATGGCTTTAGCAACTGGTGGATACGGTCAATGATTGTGTCAGACTCTGTGAGATTTGGCAAGATGGTGGAGAATAGTGTTTTAGCATAGGTTTTGAGTTCTACTGTGCTAACTTATTCCGGGATCCCCCTTATTTTAATATTCTGTCTTCTGGATCTATCTTCTAAATCAGCCAACTTAGTTTTCACCTATTGGTAGTTGGAATCAGTTTCATCTTGGGCATCGATCAAATCGTTGATTGTATTTGCAAATTCTCCCATTTTTGTCTCTACATGCGTCACTCTAGAGTCCACGGCTATTAATTCAGTGTTGAATCTCTGCATACAGGTCATCATGTCTGAGTGGAGAGTGCTTCTCAGAGATATCCACATGTCTTTTAGTGTAGTATCTAACACTGGCTGCTTGTTGGTAGGGAAGGAGTTAATGGAGTCAGGCAGCTCTCTAGTATCGTCCTGTGAGTCATGGTTGGAGCTTACCTCATGTTGAAGCTGTGTTTGTTCAGATATCCTGAACCTGGACTTCTCAGGGCTTCCAGACATGGGACTGGTTGTTCCATGACAGCAAATTTGCAATGTTATACAAGCTGTACACTCACTACTTTACATTGTAGCAAAGTGTAATTTCTTCAGTGTTGTCACATGAAAAGATATAATAAAATATTTGAAAAAATGTGAGGGGTGTACTCACTTTTTTGAGATGCTGTATTTATTTAATTGCCTATTAACTGTGTATAGTAGGATACCAACCCAAGGGAACAGCAGAAAGACAGTTGTCACCCCATAACAAGAAGTGGCCAAATAAGGATCTGATGGTAGAATCACAAGGTATTGTTTTAATGAAAACTGCACATTTAAAATGATTGAATACCGTTTTTGAAAAAAAAACAATACTGTTTTAAAGCTTTTAGCTACAGGGTTTAGATATACTTTAGATATACCTAAATAGATTAGATATAAATTATTCTTTTGTATGATCTTTCTCACTTTTCATTGTGTGGCTCTGAAGAGAAGGAGGAGCTCTCTCTCTACCATAAAAAAAGAAAAGTTAAAAAAATAAAGATTATGAAAAACTACTTGCAGCTTGGTCCGCCCAACATAGTGGTCCAAAAAGTAGCTCTGCAAAATTGTCATAATAACACTTTATGTACATCACATTTTTTTTGTTAAGCATATCACCATTATATATTTTCCACCTACTGTATGTACTAAATTTCTGTTTTACTCCACAGTGGTGTCTCACAACTGAAATGTAGTGTTTTATGAATGACAAAGTTTACAGAGCACTCCCTGGTACTGTAAATATAAAGTGGGCCTTTCACTTAGATTATGCAGACTAAAAAAATTCTGAACAAGCACTTTCTATTATTCTCATCTCTTTCTACTAGCCCTCTAATGTAAACACACAGCAGGTGTATCTTAGCCCCAATGACTCTCAAAGTTCCTCTTTTACCAAAACTGGTTCCCATTGCCCCAAAAAATTATACCGCCAAAAATCTAAAAATCTCATATATGATGTGTGGTTAGGCTGTTCTTTTCTCTGTCTCATTTCTAAGCAATACTATCAATGTAATAAGTATAACCATTGTCAAAAAGTGTTATCCCTTTCCTATGGCTTGGTAAAAAGATTATTGTTGCAAATGTCAGACTTATATATCTCATTAACAAACTATTTAACCATTTCCCAACTTCATGCCACATGTTCTTTAACTTTCTGCAGTAAAACAACATATGATTAGGTCTGGACAGGGTAATCCACATTTTAGACAAGTGTTCCCTATCCGCCCACAATATCTTGCTGTGGATATATAGGGGTTGGATTAATAAAAGCAAAATTTATTTTTGCAAATTATGTTAAACTTTGCAATGGAATTGTTCCCAGAGCTTAGTGAAGGAGAGGAAGCATTTCTGATTTCCATCATCCAATCAAAAGCAAGCAAAAATGCTGCTTTTTTAACATTGTCTTTGTACATTATTGGGTATTCTTTACATAATAAAACCACCACATTTATTAAGCTCTGGGGCAAATTCCCTTGCAAACTGAATATACTATTTGTCTACAGTAGATCAAGCCTATAGGCTCTATTAATTAACTTGAAATAGATTTCTCTAAGATAGGTTCCCACAATCCACTTATGTACCTTCTTATAACCTTCCTACAGTAACTTGCCTAACTTCCCTCATTCCAGAAAAGTGTTCAAGAAAGGAAGGGTAGTCCCTGGAAGTCAAACATCTATTGTGTCCTACTGCAGTGAATGAAGTGGCAACCTCAGCCTGGACTCCGATCAGGCCATGCTCCCTATGCATTTCACTCCACCCCCCTCCCCCCCCGGAGCTTAGTCTTGGGGATCTAGAAAAGCCATTTCTTTTTATATAATGCTTTAACCACGTGATCACTCTAAAGTTTAATCCCCTTCATGACCAGACTATTTTTTGCTATTCAGCACTGTGCTACTTTAACTGGTAATTGCACAGTCATGAAAACAAAGAGTAGCAATTACATCACGGGTAAAATCGCTGCTCCATCCCTAATGAATAATTGAAAAGCTATCTCCCATGGACTTTGTTGCAGCAATAGAAATCACACAATTGAAATGTATATATAAAAAATAGTAGAAAGGGAGGTAATTGAAGCAAGCTCAAACATATTGGCTAAATCAAGAAATGAGGGCAATCTGTCATTGATTTTACATATTTATAATTTAATTGCCTCCCTCTGATGACCACTGATCCTCTGTGGGACTTGGAGATCATATCAGGCTGAGGCCCAAATAGCATGCCCCACTAGCTATTTTTCCTGGTCTGGAAATTTGTCCATCTTTCTGTAAGTTTAAGATGCCTCATATAAATATTACACGAGACACTGTCATTACATGTAATTTGTTGAAGTAAATTTTGCTGTGTGTCTTTCTTTCGCTTTCCTTTATGTATGTAGGATTGTTCCACCTTCCTATGCCCTGAAGAAGACTATATATAGTCAAAACGTGTTGGGTTGATTTGGTGGATATGCAATTAATTTTAATCTTTTTCTCATACAAAATGTATTCCTGCCCCTAGTGAGGCTAGCAGGAAATATTTTACAGATTAAAACATGAACTGTATAGACCAGCCATTTTTTAACTCATTGTTCAATAAAGATTTTCTATTTTTTATATATATACATTTCAATTGTGTGATTTCTATTACTGCAACAAAGTCCCATGGGAGATATCTTTTCAATTGCACAGTCAAGTAAAAACTCTGCACAAATGAAATTTATATTTTTTCCCCTACACAAAATGAGCTTTCTTTTGGTGATATATGACTTTATGTTTTTTCTTTTTAATTATATAAACAAAAAATAGCATTTTGAAAAAAAAAAATTATAGTTTCTGTTATAAAACATATCCAATACAGAAATGAACAAATCTAATTTCTTCATAAATGTAGGCCAAAATGTATTCTGTACACGTATGTCTTTGGTAAAAAAAAATCCCAACACATGTTCATTAATTGGTTTGTGTGAAAGTTATAGAGTCTGCAAACTATGGTATATATACTGGAATTTATGCAGCTATAGTTGCTATATTGTCATGGCGGTGATCAGCGACTTATAGCTGAAAGGTGATAGTGTGGCAGGCATCTGACACCAGCAGACACTGGCTGAGAAGGTCACTAACGGAATAAGTGACACTGACACTAATACAATGATCAGTGATAATTCTGTTCAAAATGACACTGGCTGGGAAGGGGTTAACATCTAGGGGCAATCAAAGGGCTAACTGTGTGTCTAATAAGTGTAATGTGTAATCTGGCTGTTTTTTTCTCCCTGATTTGTGTTTGTAAAGTGTGTGATTGGACACAACTGATCAGCAGGATTCAGCTGCTCATAAATCATTGGCTGAAATCTGCTGCCAAACTCGTGCTGAGTGCAATCACAGCAGGGGTTGGCAGGGGGTGGCCCAAACCCAGAAGCAAGCTGGCAATTTACATGTACTTTGCCAAGCCGGCCCCTGCTGCCCGCTCGCAGTATAAAGCAAAGCCTTTTTTTATAATTAATTTTAAATAGTATGGGAGGGTAATAATCCCTGACAGTTTTTTTTTTGCCATCTGTATCCCAAAGAAGAATTTTCCCTTCACTTTTTGTCCCATAGTCAAAACAAGAACTGAGAAGAAATCCATGCAAAGTGAAGGAATCCCTTTGTGTTAACAGGGCCATCAAAACGAGTGTCCCCATTGGAAGATTCCCCTCTATTACTATTCTGGGGACAATCCAAAAGTTGGTATTTTTTTTTACTTTCGCTTTCAATGATAACAGTAAAAAAGACAAATAGAGAGGGTAAATCTCCCTAATAGGAGCACGGACAGCAATAGAAACTGACAGGTGTTCTAATCCTTCTCCACTCTATCTCAAACTAAAAAAAAACGTTTGCCTTTAGTTATACTTTACATTTTTGGAGGTTAGACATCTCTATCACAATAAATATTACTGTAAGGATAACCACTTCCCACCCGGGCCTTTAGCAGAATGACAGCCGGGTGGGGGTTTTATTGTTTTGAGTGGATGTCATACGATGTCCTTCAGAACAAACCACTCGTATGCCCCCTCGGACACACCGCATCTCTGATCACAGTAAAGAGCCTATGACGTAGTCCAATGTACAATCACAGCTGATCACAGTGTAAATAGTAAGTGCCAGTTATCGGCATTTTTTTACTCACACTGACAGTGCATGAATCGAGCCGATAAGCGGCTTTGCTCAATGGGGACATCTGCACTGAGAATCAGTGCAATGATTTTCAGTGCAACCCCATCAGTGATGCTTGTCAGTGCCCACCAGTGCAGCCAAGCAGTGCTCATCAGCGCTGCCAATCAGTGCTCATCAGTGCTGCCTATCAGTGCCACCTATCAGTGCCCATAACTGCTGCCCATCAATGCCTATCAGTGCCCTCTATCAGTGCCCATCAGTGCTGCATATTAGTGCCTCCTCATCAGTGCCACCTAGTCAGTGTCTGACAATGCAGCCTCATCAGCGCATATCAGTGAAGAGAAAAATTACTTATATTCAACATTTTATAACAGAAACTAAGAAAAACTCTTTTTTCATTTGCTTAGCAAAAAATTAAAAAAAACCCAGTGGTGATTAAATACCACCAAAAGAAAGCTCTATCCGTCTCAAAAAATGATTTTGTTTGGGTACAGCATTGCATGGCCACACAATTGTCATCCAAAGTCTGACAGTGCTGAAAGCTGAAAACTGGCCTGGGCAGGAAGGGGGTAAAGGTGCCCTGTATTGAAGCGGTTACATTTTCTTCTAAAATTCTTATTAGTTTGGATATTTTTCAAAATAAGACTTCACATAGCCTGACTGATGTAGACCTTCGCCTTAATAGTACCTATGTAATCCATAATCTAACGGAAAACCTAGACCATTACTGTAGTTATTCCTCAATGTGGCAGTTGATAAGAGGGTAGCCCTGGCCTGCTTGTACAGGGCCTGGACCAGCAGGAGGGCCTAGGCAGCAGGGGGATTCCAACATGGGCAGGGAGGGTGATCAGCACAGCAATTACTGGAACCCTTCTCCGTATAGCTCTCTCTACAGCAGCTGAAAGCCAGCACGAGGGAGAGGAGGAGAAGCTGGCTTTCAGCTGCTGCAGAAAGACCCATGCAAAGGATTGGTTCCAATATCTGCTCCCCACTGCGCCAATCACCCTCCTTGTTTACCATCCTCTTCCCTCTGTTGCCTGGGCCCCCCTGTGTGCCCCCACAGGGGGATTTTTTCAGGATGGAGAGTGGGAGAAGGGGCCAGTAAATATGTCATATTTACCAGCCCCTTTCTTTCCTGAATGAACACAATGAGTGATTTGGTACTGATCATGCACAGTGTTCATTCATAACTGAAGCACAGTAAGCTGTGTTTACTAGGAATGTCATCTTCAGTCTCTTTCTCTGTCTCAAAGTGAGATATCAGGGATCTGTTTAGCCCCCATGACATTTCCCCAAAGCCCCCCCACACACACACTACCAACAATATTGTAAAAAAAAAATAAGACATATTAAAACATTGTGAATAAAATAAACAATTGTAAAAAAATAATAAAAGATTAAAAAATAATACAAAAAATGAAGGGCATGCCTTCACACAGGTCGAACCACATGCAAAAGCACTGATTCACACTGTATAGGCCACAGCACCCATGTGAATGACCCCAAGACCTCATTCAAACACAGAACTTTATTTATTAACTCAATACAGGTTTTTCTTCTTTAATTATCAGAAATGGTAAGTTATGCTGTTTGTGTCCACCAATAATGATTTTAGTGTATTTTTAGCAATAAAAGGTAGGCTGCGAGGGGCCCTGTTCCCCAATGTTCTCTTAGGGTATTAAACGAGGTAGGTTCACCCTTTGCATTAAAAAATCCTTACTATACTATATCTCAGCAGCAGATGTCTCTAAGCTTTTAGCAACTAACTAAGACCAACTTCAGAATATTTGTTGTGATCTTTTCAGATCTTTGAGAATGAATTACATTATAATACATGGAGCTAGGGATATTAGGAATGCCTTATGTTAAAGTTGTTTTACTAATTGTTAGGAATACATAAATATTTTAATGTCCATAGTCTTGGCACAGATGCACTTTAAGTACCCTAATTTACCTGTTAAAAAAAAGTAGGCATTGATGTAGGTACACATATTACTAGTATATCCTAAATGCGAATAAATGTTCTTTGAATATTCTCATATGAATAACTTACTATAGGAAGCATAAGTATGTATTGAAACCAGCATAAATACTTTTTGAAATCATCAGACATACCTTCTGGTTGATAATCGGTGTTATACAGCACTTTCCGCTAATGCCCTAATATTTCACAGAGCTAAGGCTTTGTTATTTTTCTTTCCACCATCAATGGCATATGCATTTGGCAAGGGCATTTATTATGCATTTGCAACATAAGGGTAACAGCATGCATTTGCTATTAATGTGCAATAATGGCACCATTTAATCTATTTTCTAAAGCTATGCACTCTGTTACTACACAAATAAAAACCATTTAGTGTTCTAAGTACAACTGACTGCACTGAAAGGAGCCTCCCCTTCATGGTAATTATGTGTCAATTAGAAACAAAAATCCTTTCCTGTACACCCATTTTAGATCACCATTGTATAGAGAAAGTACAAAGCCTGCTTTAGAAACCTTAGCTTGTGTATGTTTGTTAGTTCTTTTAAAATCAGTTACATAGGTTAGACATACTGTATTATGGATAAAATCTGTGTTAACGCTACACTCCAGACAGATATAAAAGAACACCAGTTAGGTTTATATGCAATAAAATATTTACTGTTCAAAAAATGTTTATATGTGTACGAAACAGATAACATTGTATATATTCCGTTACATGACAAGAAGTGTATTACGCAGTATAATTCAAAAGCATACAAGCGAGGTACCAAAAAAAAACTACATAGGGAGACATACGTATCATAACTGAAGGGTACTAGAAACTCGTGTCTCTCTAGTTATTGTTGGACGAAGAATATTCAATCTACTATAAAGTTTTTATGACTTACCAGATGTAAATAGCAGTAACCAAGTGAGCGTGAGTCATGCAACAACTACAAACCAGTGTTAAAGACTAGAGAGTTAGATCTAAGTTAAAGAGAGAGCGATAGACAGAGGAAGAGGAAAGAGGAGGAGGGAGAAAAAAGAGGAGTGGTGGCCCCAGGGGCGCCGGGGGAGACTCTACAGCCATAATGTGGAAGATTATTAAGGTTCCATAAGTGTTTCATCAAAGTCAAGGGGGAGGAAGTGATCTATCCAAGGTTGCCAGGTTCTGCAGAACTTAGGAATTCTATCTAGTATTGTGGCTTCTATTTTGCTATGGATCATGACTAGTGTTGAGCGAACCCGGACTGTAACGTTCAAAAATCGTTCGGGTTCGGTCCGGGGTTCTGCTATTTTACTCCACGTGTTGAGAAGCTGCAGGGCAGCCAATCAACAAGCGTTTCGCTGGTTTGCCCTTAGAAGCCATCACAGCCATGCCTACTAATGGCATGGCTGTGATTGGCCAGTGCATCATGTGACCCAGCCTCTTTATAAGCTGGAGTCACAGTGCTGCAGTCACATGCTCCTTGGGTTAGTGTAGGGAAAGGAAGCTGAAAGCTTGAGGGAGAGATTTGAGACATTTTAAGACCTGATCCTGCATCCTGAGATAGATTACTTTACTACTGCTGTCTGTGCTGTTGCTCTGAGGACAGATAGCAGAAATTAGAGATTTTACATACCGCTGCTTTGAGTTGCAGATCAAGCTCTACATAAAACAACGATCGCTACGATCGTGCTCAACGATCAGATTGTTGGGGGAATTTGAGA
>BLSH010068498.1:223061-243532 GCA_018402905.1 Glandirana rugosa
ATAACGGTATGAGTCCTCCTCATCATCTTACACAAAACCCCACATTAAACACTATACGTATACGGTACACTCTCTTTATCGGACAATGTTACTGTTAAAACACCCTTTTTTTGGGTTTTGAATTAAAACGTTTCTTAACACCCCTTTTTTACTTTAACACTTTTACATTCTACTACTCCTCCTGAGTATGGCAATACCACATGTGTGGGACATTTTCACAGCCTGGCCACATAGAGAGTCCCAACATGCAGGGAGCACTATCAAGTGTTCTAGGAGAATAAATTACACATCTCATTTCTCAACCACCTATTACACTTTTAAAGACCCTGGAGCACCAGGACAATGGAATTACCCACAAAATGACCCCATTTTGGAAAGCTAACACCCCAACGTATAATCTGTGGCATAATGAGTCTTTTGAATGATTAATTTTTTTCCCAGAAGTTTTTGTAAAATGTGGAAAAAAAAATGAAAATGCATTTTTTTTACACAAAGTTGTCCATTTCTAAGATATTTCCAACACACAGCATGTACATAGCAAAAATGACACCCCAAAATACATTCTGCTGCTCCTCCTAAGTATGGCAATACCACATGTGTGAGACTTTTACACAGCCTAGCCACATACAGAGGCCCAACATTGAAGTAGCACCGTCAGGCATTTTAGAAGCATAAATTAGACATCTCATTTCTCAACCACCTATTACACTTTTGAAGGCCCTGGAGCATCAGGACAATGGAATTGCCCACAAAATGACCCCATTTTGGAAAGCTAACATCCCAAGGTATAATTTGTGAGGCATAATGAGTCTTTTGAATGGTTCATTTTTTTTCCAGAAGTGTTTGGAAGATGTGCAAAAAAAAATGAAAATGCATTTTTTTTTACACAAAGTTGTCCATTTCTAAGATATTTCCAAAACACAGTATGTACATAGCAAAAATGACACCCCAAAATACATTCTGCTACTTCTCCTGAGTATAACAATGCCATATGTGTGAGACTTTTACACAGCCTGGCCACATATAGAGGCCCAACATCCAAGTAGCACCTCCAGGCTTTCTAGGAGCATAAATTACACATACCATTTTCTGACTACCAATCACATTTTTGAAGGCCCTTCATATTTCTAACACATAGCATGTACATACCAAATAACAAAAGATTACCTGTTGTTTTAGTAGCGCAGTGGTCCATAGGGGAGAGCATCGGTCCAGGCAGCAGGCAGGGATGTGGTCAGCGACAGCAAAAGCAATCGTCCAAGCAGCAGGCAGGAATGTTGTCCATAGTTAGTACAGGCAGAAATACTGTCAACACAGCCAAAGCATTGGTCCAGGTAGCAGGCAGAGATGTCAAGGCAGAAATACTGTCCATAGTCAGTAGAGGTAGCAGGCAGAGATATTGTCAACACAGCCAATGCATTGGTCCAGGCAGCAAGAAGAAACATGGTCCATAAAGTCCTGGATCATTACAGGCAGCAATATGGTCAGCACAGCCAAAGTATCGGTCCAGGCAACAGGAAGAAACATGGTCCATAAAGTCCTGGGTCATTACAGGCAGCGATATGGTCAGCACAGCTAAAGAATTAGTCCAGGCAGCAGGAAGGACCATCAAGCTTAGGGCCAGGGGGACAGGGGTAGAGGCTTCTCCCACCCAAACGCTTTGAAGCCTCCGGGAAACCAGACCCTGTTCTGGGAACACAGAAAACCAAACACTGGTTTTCTCTACTCAGAACGCTTTCTGGAGCCCCTCACATATGTGAGACCCCTGTGTACTAATGTATAAGGGTAAAAGATCAGTCCAAGTGGCAGGCAAAAATATGGTCGATTAACAGGCTAAGGTCGTGCACGTGGAAGTCAGAAATGTGGTTTAAAATGGCAGGCAAAGACTTTGTTGGTAAACAGGCCAGGGTCAGTTAATATGGAAGTCAGAAACATGGTTTAAAACAGCAGGCAAAGACATTGGAGGTAAACAGGCCAGGGTCAGATAACGTGGCAGCAAGCAAATGGTCCACACAGGTATTTGAAATGGCAGTCTATAGTCTATATGGGGAACTAATATGTGATTTGTGAATGATACTTTTTGAAACAATGTCCAATGCACAGGCCAGGTTGGGAGGGACAGTCGGAGCAATAATACGTGGTATCTCTTCTGACTCCTCCTCTGGAGCATACACGGCATCTCTTCTGTCGCCTTCTTCCGGATTCTGTGGGGGGATGGGGAAGGGATAATGTTGCTCGTGGATTCGACTCACACTATCAGAGCGAATACTTGTATTTGAAGTAGGTGAGGGATTGATTTTTGGACGATCTTTGGCAACACACAAATGAATTATACATGGCCATATGAAAAAGGTGAAATGCGACTTTCTTATGCCAAAAACTTGTCTTATGGGTAGATAAATAGGGCTGTACCATCTGGTCATTTAAATCCACCCCCCCATTAATAGATTGTAGTCATGGACACACTTGGGCTTTACAACGGGGCCATGTCTTCTATGGGTCTCCACTGAGGTGTTATTGTGAATAGTGGAGAGGATGTGGACATTTTTCTTATCACTCCACTTCATGGCTAATACCTCTTCATTCCTCATGAAGGCAGATTCCCCGTTTTGTAGCTTTTGGGTGAGGAGATTTTGTGGGAAGCCCTTCCTGTTTTTCTTGAAGGTGCCACAGGCCAGGGTTGTCTTTTGATATAGATGGCGAAATAGGGGCAGGCTGGTATAATAGTTATCCACGTATAGGTGGTATCCTTTTCCAAAGAGGGGGTATGCCAGCTCCCAGATAATCTTCCCACTAGTACCTATATATGTGGGGTAATCACGGGGCTGGAGTTGGGAGTCTTTAGCTTCATATATTCTGAAGGAGTACACATAGCCAGTGGCTTGATTGCACAACTTGTTAAGTTTTAAGCCATACCTGGATCTCTGACTGGGTATGTACTGTTTGAAATGCAGCTGGCCAGTGAAATGGATGAGGGACTCATCCACACTGATATTTTTATCTGGGATGAACACTTGGGCGAATGTCTGGGAAAAGGAATTAATTAGGGGGCGTAACTTATTTAATTTTTCATGGTTGGGGTGATTTCGGGGAGGGCACTGCGAATTATCACTAAAATGGAAGAAACGCATTATCATGTTGTATCTTGCCCTGGACATGCCAGCTGAGTATATGGGCATGTGGTGGATAGGGTGGGTGGACCAATACCCATGAAGTTCATGTTTTTGTGTAATTCCCATATTCAGTGTGAGGCCCAAAAATATTTTCAATTCGTCCAGTGTCAGACGTCGCCAATGGAACATGTGGGCAAAAGATGAAGTGGGATTGCCAGCAATGAATTGTTCTGTGTACAGATTGGTTTGGTCCACCATACTCTGTAGCAATTCGGGGGTGAAAAACAAATAAAAGTAGTCCAATAGGGCAAAATTTGTAGTGTCAACCTGCAGACCTGGTTGTGCGGTGAAATTTGGGACTATTGCAGACCCTGAGTTGACGGGCAACAACACAGGGTTTGCCAGGGCATCGGGTAGGAAGGACTGGGCCCGGGCATGGATTAGGATTCTTGGGGTTGGGCGTATAGTTTCAGTGCTAGTACTGGGCTCCTCTTCCTGGGGTCTGGTGCTGCTTGTGGTGGGCAGGTCTTCGGATCTTGGTCCTAATCTTCTCATTCTTTTAGGAGGGGGGGCGGTTTACTCAGCTGAATCTGACTCTGATCCACTGCCCTCTAATGGCTCATACTCCGAACCAGAATCGTTTGATGAGAGCTCCCCGCTGCTCTCATCATCTGACATGGTAAGAATTTCATAAACCTCCTCAGGGGTATATACTCTTTGAGACATGATAGTGGACCTGGTGATTATACTGATGGCAGTACTGATGGGTGGCGGTATTGGTGGTGGACCTGCGTTTAGCGGTATCGGTGGCTGTACTGGTGGCTGGCCTGTGTGGCGGTACCGATGGCGGTACTGGTGGCGGATCTGGTGATATGGATGGCTGTAGTGGTAGCAGATCTGTTTAGTGGTACCGGTGGCTGGCCTGTGTGGCGGTATCGATGGCGATACTGGTGGCAAATCTTGTGATATGGATGGCTGTACTGGTAGCAGATCTGTTTAGTGGTACCGGTGGCTGGTCTGTGTGGTGATACGGATGGCTGTAGTGATAGCAGATCTGTTTAGTGGTACCGGTGCTGGTACTGGTGGCTGGCCTGTGTGGTGGTACAGGTGGCGGTACCGATGGCTGTACTTGTGGGCCTGTGTGACAGATGGGCTGTGTGACAGATGGGCTGTTGACAGATCCAGATGGTATAGGTGACAGGTCCTCTTTATTGGGGGGGTTGTGTGTTGTGCATAATACAGTACTGACAGACACTGAATAACTCACTGATTGATCCCTGCTCTGCTCTCTCCTCACACGATCGGTGTGTGAGGAGAAAAAGCAGGGATTCCATAGTGACAGTTTTTTTGTTTACATTAGTGACCGGCTGTGATTGGACACCGCCGGTCACATGGTAAACAGCCAATTTTATTGGCAGTTTACAGATCAGGGAAGAGCTGTGTACAAGGGACACCCACCCCCCCGATCATGAGGGTGCGCCTCTGGGGGCGTGCACTGGAGTCTCCTGCAGCGCACTGCCGCTTCCTCCCATGCTTTTGACCATAGCCACATGGAACACAGCCGATCGTACGGTAAACAGCCAATTTAACTGTCTGTTTACCGTGATTGGTGACGGCCCATGTCCGGCAGACACGAGCCATGCACGATCGCCGCGGTGCGCGCTCCCATGGGCGCACACTAGCGGCTTAACCTGAGGGCATCAATAGACCCCCGATCAGGATAATGAACCTCCCGCCCCGCCGTCAATTGTTAATAGGACGGGAGGGAAGTGATTAATAAAGTGTCACGTCACAACTGAGTATAAAAAAGAAGAGAGGCACCTCTAAGTGTAGCAATATGGTTACATTTAATGGAGGTACAACATTTAACAACTCACATGGTTGATGATTAAAACAGGCATATCTAAGTATGCAGGCATCCAGGGTAAAGCTGTCCACATAGACCATTCTCCGCACCGCCATTGACGTCATTCCTACATGCTGCGCTCCACCAGCACTTCAAGCCTCGCATTCAGATCACTCTAATGCAGAGTAGTCTTCCCGGTCACAACTGCAGACTGACATTGGTGAGAGCCGGCGGTGCGGAGGATGGTCTATGTGGATAGCTTTACCCTGGATGCCTGCATACTTGGATGTGCCTCTTTTAATCATCAACCATGTGAGTTGCTAAATGCTGTAACTTCATTAAATGTAACCATATTGCTACACTTATAGGTGCCTCTCTTCTCTTTTATACTCTGTAGCTCCTGCTGAATTTTGCATCTAATACCCTTGTGGAGGCTTCCATTTGTGGTTGTGCAGCCGTAGACAGAAAGGAGGAGAAGCCGGAATCGCTGCAGGGGGAGCCACAAGAGGTATCAGCAATAAGGCAGTACAGCAGGCCCTCTGGCTCGGCAGGTGCCTGGGCCCCCCTTTTTAACTATTGGGGACCCAGGCTGTTTCTCAGTAATAGTGGAAACACCCTTTCCTGTCCAGATACTTTTCTGTCTACTTGGGGTTCTCAACTCTCCTCCAAGCTCTCTCTATAGGTTCAAAGGAAAAAAAAGGATCTTCTTCTTGTGTAATATTTATAAAAAAAAAAAAAAACATCAAACTTTGTAAATGCACTCACAGAATGTTTCTTTTCTTTCATTCAGTTATGGCAGATTATTCTTCAGTGCAGGTGCATCCACTCTTTCCTCTCCAGATCAGTTTTCTGTCTGCCTCTGAATATCCAGGTCCCCAAAACTCCTCCAGGCTCTCCCTATAGGCTCAGAAGAAAAGAAAAAAGGAAACTTCTTGTGTAAAAAAATATCAATCTTTACTTAAAATTACACTCACAGGATGCTTTTTATTTCATTCACATATCAACCTGCCACACTGGGTGCGGACTTTATCCATTCAGATCCACTGCTGCCGACTAACAAAGTGTGATCTTGGACCCTGCATTTGTTCCCAGAAAGTTTTACAGAGTGATATGGTTTTTAAAAAGTTCATCCAGAGAGCTCAGTAAAACACTTACATATTAAAAATACCATAAAAATAACTAAAAATACTCAGTCTGTTTAGACTAAAACATGATGAACACAAATACTATTGTGTACAACCTTTTCAAGAAGCATAGATACTTAATTTGACACATTTCAGACACCTCCTGTGTCTTTCCTCAAAAGTAATTTATTAGGGACTTTTTTTTGTATCTGTCCACATAAATCAGAGAGCAGGAGGAATGATTGTTGGACCTACATGTTTTTTTTTGTGGGGATAGTAACTGGACATTCAGAAAGCTGTAGGTGGTATTACTATTATTTTGGGGGTACAAGAATCTGAGTGAACAGTGCTGTGTAAAGGATAGGAGGGGTGATCGCTAAGACTACAATTGTTCTGTGCATCTGCAACTTCAAACAACATATAAATAAAACACACTATACCCTCACTTACAATGATGGTATTTATATAAGCAGCTAGTACAATTCTCTGGTGGCGAACAACTATAGATTTTACTCCTAGGGGGACACACTCCTTGTGAATATTTTTAATATCTGAAAATTCTCTTGGGGAAGGGATGATCACGTGGCATGGCAATGTCAAGTGATCCAACTACAGCACGCTTCTGACATCTTTATGATAAAATGCGTTAGGTGGAACTGGGTTGTGTGAGGTAGCCACGCGCGAAGGTCAGCCATTTTGATGGTTGGAAGCAATCCTTCACAATACTGATCTACATGCAAAATGTTACCCAATGTTCGGTGAGTGTGTTTGCTGGTTTTTAAATAAATTTCATTACCGATAATACTACACTATGAAGTGTTTCTTTGACTATTCCCGAATCCTGCACATATTGAGGTCCATAGGAACGCGGAGTCCTTTAGAGTGTGGATGGTTGCTGATACTGGGTGTTCTTGCTGATTGGGTTCTGTAATAAGCGTATTTGACCATTAAATGTAGTGGTCCATCCCTGATGGTAAGAGTAAGTGTGTGCATATCTGTCAGTGGAGGATCTGTCACAAGATTTTTCGTCTGGACTCTGCACTTAACGACTTTTCACTTTGAACTTCTAAATGAGCCATTGATAAGGACTTTCTGTCATATTTTTTAATGCTGCATCTTTATATGTTTTTTTATGTAACTTCAAGCAACATGTTTTGAGAATTTAGTGGTTTTTGAGATCTTTGTGGTTTCTGAGTTCCTGAGTACAGACCACAAAATCCAGAATACAGTTTGTATCACAATGTCATCCCTTCTGTAAGAGAATTTTCAGATATTAAAAATATTCACAAGGAGTGTGACCCTTAGGAATAACATTTATAGAGCTGATTTCATAACTTCATCCCCTGAAAGATAAGTTATTTTTTTTCAAAGCTGGTAAAGTAGGTTTGTTTCTATTTTCTTTCACCATCCAGTGTTCCAGTATGTCAGGGAAATAGACGCCCTCTCATGCATACTGGCACAAGAATCGTGAATCGGAGCGGCAGATGCGCAAGCAGATGCACTAGAAGGCGCGATGCCATGATCGCACATTCTTGCATGCGTGACGGCACATGCATAGTGTGACAGATCCTGGCGCCAAATGGCCTATTTAAGCCTGCTGCTGAGAACAATGCATTGCTGGTTTATCTTTAGCTTCCCCGCCGTGTTCCTGTGCCTTGTATACCTGCTCTCTTGGATTTCCTGTGTACCGACTCGGCCTGTCTTGACCTGCTCTTCCTGATTCCACGGCTTTGACCCCTTGGCTTGTGTCCTGACCTTGCTGCTGCCTGCTCCCTTGTATCTGACCTCGGATTGGCTTACAGACTCTTCCTTGCCCTGTCTCTTTTGTATGACCCAGCTTGTTCCAGTTTATCCTATCTGCTTTGGACTGTCTCCTGTGTTTGACCCCCTGCCTGGCTCCCGGCTCTGCTCTCCAGTCTGCTCTACTGCTCTGAACTTCCAGATCCTGTCAAGCACGCCTGCCTTACAGAGCATCCAGCCTGCTCAGTCATCCCTGGCATGCAGTCTCCAGCAACCAGGCGAACCGTGCTTCTGTGGGCACCTCACTCCCTGTACCATCTCCAGGGATGTGCTGCACTCAGCCACAAGGGGAGCCCTCCCAGCATTTCAGCCTCCAACCGGTACATGACACAGTATAAACCAGTCATGTCAGAGGCCGATGGAGGAGCTTCCCCAGGCTGTACACAGACATCAGTAAGGTTACTTCCAATTGGAGGGTCTTGCACTTAACGATGACACCCGCTCCTGCTGACCAGGGTCCATCTACTGCCAGCTCTACCAATTCTGCTCCAACCCAAGAACGCACTGCTGCTTCTCCCGCTGTAGTAGTGCCTCCTCCTGAACCACGAGTACCAACTCCTGAATGGTTCTCAGGGGACCGGAAGAAGTTTAGGTCTTTCAAAAATGCCTGTTTGCTTTACCTAGCACTGCAACCAGGGACCTTTTCTGTTGACGCAGTGAACGTGGAATTCATTATTTCCATACTGTTGGGGGAACCCCAGGCATGGGCCCATGGTCTATTGGAGCAGAAGAGGCCAGTCATTAATAATGTGGACTTATTTTTTGAAAACATGTCTCAGTTATACGATGATCCCCAGCGGGTGGCCACCGCTGAATCTATCCTGCACACTCTACAGCAGGGACGGCGCCCAGTGGAAGACTATACGGTGGAGTTCTGCAAATGGTCTGCCAACACAGGGTGGAATGAGGCAGCCCTAAAATATCAGTACCAGCTGGGACTGTCCGAATCCCTCAAAGATGAACTGACCAGAGTGGAGACCCCCAACACTCTAGAAAACCTCATCCAATTGGCTATGCAGCTTGACAGACATCTGCGGGAATGCTGGTCCGAACATTCCCAAACCTGCTGACCTACCTGGATGCTGCCTAAAGCTCCGCCTGTACCCACACCTGCACCTTCCACTACATCTCTTCCCGAGAGTGAACCTATGCAGAGTGGCTTGGTTCATCCAGCATTGACCCCAGATGAAAGAGTTTGTATGCCTCTATTGCGGAGGAAATGGAGATTTTATTCGCAACTGCCCCATAAGGCCCAGTAAGTCAGCTAGCCGTAGTTCTGTGTACTTTCAGGTTTCTGGGTCTTCATCATCTCATGTTGCTCTCCCGGTCTCGTTGCAGGTGGCGGAAGGGGAAATCCAGCTCCAGGCAATCTTTGACTCTGGTGCATGTAGCTGTTTCCTAGACCTGGCTTTGGCAAGAAGACTTGCAATCCCTCTCCACCGCAAGAAACAGAGACTGACTGTCCATTTGGCTGATGGCTCAATACCCTGTCGCGGCCTTGTCACATGAGAAAACGCACCTATCCTCACCTCAACTGATTCAGGACACCACCCTTTGATGTCCTGGACTCTCCTATGTTCCCAATTATCTTGGGAATTCCATGGTTGCAGGCACAACACCACCATATCAACTGGTCCAAAAAAGAAGTTCTCTTCACCAATATTGCTTAATTTCCAAAACCGGAGACTTTACTAGTTGTCTGAGAGTCCAATCAACATCCTATGTGGATCCAAATATACTAGCAGCATATCTAGAATTTCAAGACATCTTTGATAAAAAGAAAGCAGACATCCTCACACCACATCGTTCCTATGACCGCCTGATTGAGCTGCTTCCAGGAGCTGAGATTCCCTTTGGTCACATTTTTACCCTTTCTGAGACTGAACTTGAAACACTACGGCAGTAGGCTGACGAGAGCTTAGAGAAGGGGTTCATCCGCCCATCCCCCTCTCCTGCTGGTGCCGGAATCTTCTTTGTTGAGAAGAAGGATAAAACTTTAAGACCATGTGTGGATTACAGGGAGCTTAATAAAATCACCATTAAAAATCGCTACCCACTTCCCCTGAACTTTTCCAGAGATTCCGCACCACTCAGATCTTTACTAAGCTCGATCTACGTGGAACCTACAATCTTGTCTGCATCCGAGAGGGAGATGAGTGAAAGACGGCATTTAGAACAAGGTTTGGACATTTTGAATATTTAGTAATGCCATTTGGACTGTGCAATGCCCCAGCCACGTTCCAGCACTCTATAAATTACATTATTCGGGAATATCTGGACAATTTTGTCATCGTCTACCTCGATGATATTCTTATATTGTCGGCTACTCTAGAACTCCACAGAACGCACGTGAAAAAGGTGCTGTGTATCCTACAGAAGCATGGACTGTATGTTAAAGTTGAAAAGTGCGATTTCAAAAAGATGTAAATTAAATTCCTAGGACTCATCATTTCTACCGATGGAATCGCTATGGACCCGCAAAGGGTGAAAGCTATTCTTGAATAACCAACTCCAGCCGACAAGAAGGGTGTCCAGAGGTTTGTGGCCTTTGCAAACTTTTACAGGAGGCTCATAAAGAATTTCTCTACCATTATCTCACCCATTACCCAAGTAACTCGCCAGCACACCAGATTCCAATGGTCTTCAAAAGCACAGGCCACCTTTGACAAACTGAAATCTCTTTTTACCTCTGCACCAATTTTACAGCATCCCAATCCCGCTCTGCCCTATGTCCTGGAAGTGGATGCCTCAGAAGTAGCCACAGGTGCAATTTTGTCACAACATAAAGGTCCTAAGGCATTACTTCATCCCGTGGCCTTCTTGTCACACAAAATGAGGAAGCCAGAAAAGAACTATGACGTCGGGGCCCAGGAACTATTAGCGATTAAAACTGCTCTAGAGCAGTGGTTCTCAACTCTGGTCCTCAGGACCCACCAACAGGCCAGGTATTAAGTATTACCTTGGGGAGATGCAGACTAGAATACTGCAATCACTGAGCAGCAAATTATATCACCTGTGATGTATTTCAGTTATCCTGTAAACCTGGCCTGTTAGTGGGTCCCGAGGACAGGAGTTGAGAACCACTGCTCTAGAGAAATGGAGATATCTCCTGGAGGGGGCAGCTCACCCTATCATGATTTTCACGGATCACAATTTTTGCACTGCCAAAAGACTCAGACCTGTTATTTCTTGTACCACATGCCAGCATAACAAAGGGACCAACGCCAAGCCATGGGGCCTGCTAAGACCACTGCCAGTCCCAAAACAACTCTGGAAGAAAATATCCATTTACTTTATAGTGGAAAGGTTTACTACCATCTTGGTGGTAGTAGACCGGCTGTCCAAAATGGCACATGTCTTGCCAATGTTGGGCACTCTTTCCGCCATGGACACAGCAAAAATTTTCATAACGGAGATAGTCTGATTACATGGCATACCAGATAACATCATGTCTGACAGAGGAGTACAATTTCTGTCCAGATTTTGGAATGATCTCTGCAAGATGCTGTCAATTGAGATATGCTTGTCCACAGCCTATCATACCCAGAGCAACAGCCAAACTTAGAGAACCAACCAAACATTAGAACAATACCTACAATGTTTTTGCCCTTTCTCTCAAGACGATTGGTCAGCCTTATTACCATGTGCGGAAATCGCGTATAATAACTCGGTGCACTCTGCTACTAACCAGTCACCCTTTTGGGCGAATCATGGGTTCCATCCCTCATTTCTACCCAACGTCATTCCCGAAGCTTCAGTTCCGGAGAAAGTTTTATTCAAATTAACAAACACTCCAGAAGACAATGCAAAATGCCCAAGAGGATTACAAGAAACATTCTGACAAAAAGAGAAGAGAAAACACTACCTTCAGAGTTGGGGATAAAGTGTGGCTCTCCTCAGTAAATCTCAAGCTGCCATGCACGTCCCGGAAGCTAGGACCGAAGTTTGTCGGGCCATTTGAAATCAAACGGGGAATTAACCCGGTAGCATTGGAACTCTCTTTACCAAAGTCTTACAAAATTCATCCAGTATTCCATGTCTCGCTGCTTAAGCCAGACATTTCTAGCCCATTTCCAGGGAGAAAGGATCTACCTCCACCTCCAGTTGTGATAGGTAGTGAAACAGAGTTTGAAGTGGAATCCATTCTCAACTGCCAAAAGAGAGGTAGAACAATTCAGTTCCTAATTAAATGAAAAGGATACCCTTCAGAAGAGAATTTATGGGAGCCAGCAAGCATTATACATGCTCCCAGGCTCTTACAGAATTTCCGCAACAGGTTTCCCGAAAGATAGGCCTGTTTGGCCATCCGGGGGCTGCCCCTTGGGGGGGCACTCTCAGGGAAATAGATACTCTCTCATGCATACTGGCACAAGAATCGCAAATTGGTGAGGCAGATGTGTGCCAGCACGGGCAGATGCACTAGAAGGTGCGATGCCACGATCACACGTTTGCGCATGCACAATGGCACACGCATAGCATGACAGATCCTGGCGCTTAAATGGCCAATTTAAGCCTGCTACTGAGAACAATGCATTGCTGGTTTATCTTTAGCTTCCCCACAGTGTTCCTGTGCTTTGTATACCTGCTCTCTTGGATTTCCTGTGTACCGACCCACCCTGTCTTGACTTGCTCTTCCTAATTCCATGGCTTTGACCCCTTGGCTTGTCTCCTGACCTTGCTGCTGCCTGCTCCCTTGTATGTGGCCTCAGATTGGCTTACGGACTCTGCCTTGCTCTGTCTCCTGTGTATGACCCAGCTTGTTCAAGTTTATCCTATCTGCTTTGTACTGTCTCCTGTGTTTGACCCCCAGCCTGGGCCCGGCTCTGCTCTCCAATCTGCTCCACGGCCCAGAACTTCCAGATCCTGTCAAGCATGCCTGCCTTACAGCACATCCAGCCTGCTCAGCCATCCACGGCATCCAGTCTCAAGCAACCAGACGAACCATGCTTCTGTGGGCACCTCACTCCCTGTTCCATTTCCAAGAGACTGCTGCACTCAGCCACAAGGGGAGCCCTCCTGGCATCTCGGCCTCCAACCAGTACATGACACAGTATGACCAAAGTGCTTTTTACCATTGACTTACAATGACACATTCAGGATAAATAGTAAAGTTGATCCCAACATTTCAAAAACATTTTAAATTTAAAGAAATAAATCCAAATTTCAGTGTTATTTTTTGAGACTCAGGTTTAAGCTTCTTCTGCCTTATACAGTATCCCAGAAAAGTGAATACACCCCATACTAGTAACTTCCAGTTACCGGTATGAGAGAGAAAGCAATAACACCAAATTTACCACACCTGCTCCCCATTCACACCTGCGACCTTGTAACATTAACGAGTCACATGACACTGGGGAGGGAAAATTACTGATTGGCCCAATTTTGACATTTTCACTTAGGGGTGTACTCATTTTTGTTGCCAGCAGTTTAGACATTAATGGCTGTGTGTTGAGGGGACAGCAAATTTACACTGTTATACAAGCTGTACACTCACTACTTTACATTGTAGCAAAGTGCCATTTCATCAATGTTGTCACATGAAAAGATATGGTAAAATATTTACAAAAATATGAGTGGTGTACTCACTTTTGTGAGCTACTGTATATATTGTATATAGTATATCTTGGTAAGGACACAAAAACCAGTAGACAATAAGGGGGTATGGGTAAAAACCATGTTATATTTATGCATTATGCAGAATGTTAGGCACCCAGCAAAGATGCTAGGAAAAAACATTTCATGGTGTTGGTACCACAATCTTATTTGTTATACCCAAGTCATATTTATGAGCCCATTATTTAATCTGATATTCAGCTTTTTTGAAACAATATGCCATAGTAAATTATTATTTGTACTATTTAATGTCAGAAAAGCTGTTATTATGGGCAAAGGGTTGTATGAGGTGGTATAGTAAAATGTTGTTTACATTATTTAACAAGAATTCACAGTTTTGCTGTATTGGTTGCTAAATGAGTACTTTGAGCAGTATCTACACACATTCTTTACTTTAAATATTCAGAAGGAAAGACATTTACCAAATGTTTGCCCTATTATATAGGTATTCTTCTTAGCAAAAGACATTTTCTGTCACAGGCTTTGCTTCTCATAAAGTCTAGCAGGTTCTGTGATTGTACATTTAAGAGTTTCAACTTTTCAATCTTTAAAACAAGCTTAATTATGAAGATTCTATAATATGGGTGTGTGCAATTGTATTTAAAGTAAATGGAAGGGCTATAGACTTTTACAAAGGGAACTGGAACTGTAATCATAGTGCTACAGCACCCTATATACTTTAGAAAAAAAATGGGAACTAAATACTAATTTGTTCCCCATGTTTATTGCTGCCGTGAAATTGCGATGCGTACTAGCACATTATGCAATTGCCTTACAGGTTTTTTTTTAACCAGCTGTGGTTTACTATCGCTTTAATTGAACGAGTGTTGTGTTCACAAAATCTAACACTCTAGTGTTCAACCCCTACTTTAACATGGTTCATGCTTAGTTATATTGAGAGATGGGATTTGCCATGCAGCAGCCCTAATTTTTTCTATTCTTCCAGGTTTTCGGTTTCAGAAGGACTCTGTAAACAAAAGTTACTTGTTTCTTTGGATCTATGTGATCTATGCGATGAATGAACTAAATGTGTTTAGTGAATTTCTTTTTTAAATTGTTATGCAGTATAGTGAGAAGAAATGATGCATTCTGGGTCTCAACTGTATGATACGTCTTTATTTTTGCAACTTTTTTTTTTTTTTGCTAAATCCCAATGACATCATAACTGGTGAATTTAACATTTTACTTATGTGATGTATAAAAGTGTGATTAAATATTTAACACATATAAAAAAATACAGAGATAAAGTAATATTTAATGCATATATTAAGTAGTGGACTGTAGCATCACACACACAAATGTGTAAGTGTTATGTGAAATACATTATTCAGAAAAAGTTAAATGTATAGTAATACTTTCATTTTACTTATATTACATTATTTATCATTTTTATTTTCTTACACTACCCCAATGATAATGATCTCTCCTGTCTCTGACTAGTTCCATGTCACATTAATAGTTAACAATTTACTGATAGCTAAGCTAACTAGTAACCAATCTAATGTTGACTTCCTGTTGTCACCACACAACTACTTCAGGACTAATATTAACAAAAATGATACTGGGCAGAATACTATGAGTTTCTAAACCAAATAATAAAATAGTTCAGAAATACAATATTTTCCCAAAGATATCATTTTAGAATCTTATATAAAAATGACACTATCCAGAGATTTGATAAAAATGTCTATGCCTTAATGAAGGTAACAAGCCAAAAGGTTATTTTTATGCACTGTACGTAGCATATAAATCTAGCATGAATGTTACTGAAATTATTCATTAGTGCTAAACATGTTAAGAAGCATACCGTACAATTATATAATGCATGACAGATTAAAAAATGATTTTGGCTGTTTTCATCTGTTTCACGCTGTGATAATTTAGTAAACTCCTACAAGCACTCACAATTCTTTGAGATTGTCAATGTATAGGATGTAAAAATCTGATCATAAAATGACTGTATCTGTCAAACATTGTACCAAAAGACAAACATTTCAGTGTCCACTTAAAAAATTACTCAACCAGCCCAACTTTAGCTTTACGGCTTTGCATGTAGAAATTGTTGCCTCTGAATGCTGAAGCCAAGTTGCCAACTACTATTGTATGTTTTAGTAATACTTTGCAACCAGTGCCACAACACATTTGTGAGGTGTCAGTATTGCTGTCAGTTACCTTTCTTAAAATCATCTGAAAAAAAAAACATTTGAAGTTTGCAGACCATTAGACACAGCTCTTTCCCCTAAAATAGTCTCCATCCAATTGTCATAGAATGACACACTGGTGCATTAATAACATTATCTTATGTAACTTAATTTGTTTTGTAAATGACAAAAAAACACATTTAATATGTAGGTTGTACAATAGAGTTGCCACTGCATAGTTCCCATTACCTAGTCCATCAAACATGACCCATAAAATGATTTCCAAACTGTCAGAGAATGATCAACTGATAAACATCCCACAGAGTTTCTAATACATAGTCCAATACCAACTATGCCTATTTTAAAAAGGCGTTAACCAACTTTAAAACAAAACTTCCTTCCCTAGCATTATTTTATTGTTTTACTATATTGCTGTAGCAAGAAGTAGCTTTTATTACTTACAAAATTCTTGCAGTTGTTAGGAGCTCAGATTCTGATGCTGTGGGTACACCCCCAGAATCACATCTACCAAGAGCCCTTATCCTGCCCGTAGTCTGGGAAATCAATGTATGCAGATGGAGTGGAAGATTGAGGGGTGCAGATTAGCAGAGTTCTGCAGTCCAGCAGGCAGGCCTAACTACCCTGCAATGCATTGAGTTTTCAGACCAAACAGGAAATTAGGAGCACACTGGATTTATGGAAGGCTAATGGGTATTTTTCTGTAGTTGCTGTGGAAAGATTTATAAACTCCTGAAAATGGTATTGAAGCTTATATTTTGTAAAATATAAAAGTAACAGGCACTAGGCACATGCAGCTGCTGTGTAGCCATAGAACAGGGGTGCCAAACTGGTGGCCCTCCAGCTGTTGCAGAACTACCAGCCCCATCATGCTTCTACCTGTGGGAGTCATGCTTGTAACTGTCAGCCTTTCAATGCATCATGGGACTTGTAGTTCTGCAACAGACGGAAGGCCACCAGTTTGACACTTGTGCTGTAGAAGCTGTTAAATAACATTGTGTAATATCATCTTTTGAACTTTTCCATGCACAGTGCGGTTTGTTTGAGTGCTAGAGTGCCAATATCAGTAGGGCCCCAGTATTCAGAAAAAAATGTCTTCCCCACTTTTCCAACTAACATTTAAAGTGTACTTGTGCCCAGACTATGGGTATTAAAGTGCATTAAAAGGCATTATTTTTAACAAACAGTATAAAAATGTAAAGACTATCACCAACCTCTCTAGGTGAATGTACTGTGAAGTAATTCATCCTCAAAGATCATAACAGAGACTCAGAAGATTTCAGTTGAGACTCATAGCTTGAAATACCTGCTGTTTACACACATATATATAATATATATATATATATATATAATATATATATATATATATATATTGAAAGGATGGCATCTATTGTGAAATTTGAAGATAGATTTATCCACAATGCCTTTGGCAAGAGATGTGAATTTAAGCTTGTTTTAAAGTGGTTTAACTGCTTGTCAAGAATATGTAATACATGCATAGTATAGACACAGATACACAACTAAATAAGAATTTCTGCCCTGTCATAGTGAATCAGAGTGCTCAAACTAAAGTGAACTTGTAAAACGAATACATTTTATATTTTGTATGTATTTCATTTTAAAACAACAGCATAGTAACATATAAAGTATTCATAGTATATTGGTGGTAAAAAGAGTCCAAATTATTTTTTATGATTGAAATATGTGCTTAAAGCATTAAGTGAGTTGCTGTTCATGTCCCTGTATCATTTATCAGCAGCTGTTTCTAAGCATCTACTAATAATTTGGTTTTCGTTTTTTTTTGTAATTTTTATTGACTTTTGAAAATATTATATTGCAGTTGAGTCCTTTTCTGTAACTGAAGATCGCAGCGTGAAGCTCCTGTGGCTGAGACGTGTGTGCACTGTATCCTCACTTATTGCATTGTCAAGTCTTGATAGAATACTCATCTTAAACTTCTTGAAATCCTGGCCCATAATGACATACACAATAGGATTTACACAACTGTTGGCAACAGCAAGAGCAGTGGCAATAGGCAAACCAATCTTGAATAAATAGTGTGGAAAAGCATGGTGGTATAGCTCCATAACATGCAGTATGTGGAACGGTGACCAGCAAATGAAGAACGCCACAATAATTGTACATATGATCTTAAAGGGTTTTCTGGATTTTGCTATCTTGTTTTTCTTGAGTTTGAAGACAATTGTAACATAACTGAATGTTGTTATGATGAGTGGGATTATATACCCAAAAATAAATCGTATTGCCACCATCGAAGTGTGGGTTTCATGAACATCATTTTCACCAAACATTGAATAATTGTTGAAACAGATTATTTTGTTATATTCAAATTTAGTATCACGGAAGACAAAAGAAGGTGAGCTTAGGAAGAATCCAATAAACCATGCGACGGCAGACAGAAAGCTAGCAAGCCTAGTGGAACGATGGTTTTGTGACCAAACAGGAAGCACAACAGATATGCAACGATCCAGACTAATAATAGTTAGCAGAAGGACACTGGTGAACATGTTCAATGCCAAAATGAAAGAGTTCAATTTACACATGGCCCTTCCAAATATCCAGTTGTGATTCATAGCTGTATAAACCACAGTCAGGGGCAGGAAAAATGTGAACATAAAGTCAGCCAGGGCCAGATTAAAAAGCCAAATAGTGTTCACAGATTTCTTCATCTTAAATATAATTATACCAATGACCAGGCCGTTTCCAATGACACCCAAAAACCAGACAACCATGTAGAGTAGAGTAGGAGCAATCCAGACAGCTAGACCACTGTCCTTAATGTGGTCCTCATTGTGGATAACATTCAATGTGTCTTCATAATAATCTTCAGTGCTATAAGCATATTTGTTAATTTCATATTCATTATCCATAGCCTAAAAAAAGATTTAGAAGACATTATGTCAATAATTGTGGAAAAATTACATATGGTGAAGGAGAGTTAAAATCAGAAAACAAATCATGTCACCTCCCATACAGTATACATAGAAACTTGGCATGCAGAACATTGTCTAAACTGTTAGTACCGAGACCTTGCAGAACTGGGATACTAAGTTTTATTTGTGCAAGATTTAATATCTACGTGGCGTTTAGAAGATATTTTTCCTATATCTGCATGGGTTTCATTCAAATAATTGTTAAAAGGGTGTACAGTATTTGTTTGACTGTTACAGGACAGCATTATGTGAAGATTTTTTTTTTCTAGGGCATGAAAAGGAATTAATGGTTCTTTGTACTCATTAACGTTCTGCAGATTTTGTGGTTGCAATATAACTATAAACTATTAAAACTGCGATATTTGGGTATATAAGCCCAGTTTGTTCTCCAAAATTGTCTGAACATGTCTGTTGTACACATTTCAAGTTAAATAGCTGAAAAAAAAACAATTAAATTCCCTTTTAGCATAAATATTGTTAGGTCACTAGATGTGTGTAGGAGTCTGTGTTTCAGTCACATCTCATTCATTGAACTTATTGTGAAGTCTGTTGCAATTTTAAAACTCAAACCCATTGAAGTATATGAGGGGAAATCTTAAAAATCAGTTTTGAACATTTTTAAGGCCAATACACAAGGGGTAGTCAAAAAGGGCATGGGCACTGCCATGGGGGACATGTACCAATGCAAAAATAAATAAATGAATAAATAATACTGTACAGCGGGGAGAGGGTCCACCTTTTAATGTGACTGTGACTTGGGAAAAATGCCAATCCTTTCAAAGATGCCCTTAAGCTTTATGTGGAGTTTAGGCACAGTATGAGTCTCAAGGACAGCATCAGCAACACTGTACTTTGGCATAATTTGCATGTGTAATTTATTTTTTTACTATAACAATACTTCATGACTTAAATACAGTAACAACACCGCAACCTGACTCATTACAACTTAAAAAAAAGTTCATTTTTTATAGTTTGGCTGTGACACCTGTTTTTTTACACCCAGCAATAATAGGCTTAAATTGATTTGATAATTGGTGCAAGTAGGATGCAAAACAAATCCAAAATTTATCAGAAAGTTTACTTTAAAATAAATAAATAAAGCTAAAGCCCTTAACTTCATACAAATTAGTCAGTGGCACAACACTACAGGGTGGGCCATTTATATGGATACACCTTAATAAAATGGGAATGGTTGGTTATATTAACTTCCTGTTTGTGGCACATTAGTATATGTGAGGGGGGAAACTTTTCAAGATGGGTGGTGACCATGGCGGCCATTTTGAAGTCAGCCATTTTGAATACAACTTTTGTTTTTTCAATAGGAAAAGGGTCATGTGACACATCAAACTTATTGAGAATTTCACAAGAAAAACAATGGTGTGCTTGGTTTTAATGTAACTTTATTCTTTCATGAGTTATTTACAAGTTTCTCTTTGTTTACAGCCATTGACATGTCTCTGAGGTTAACACGTGCGGAGTGGATAGAAATTGTGTTGATGTCTGGTGAATGCAGTAACCGGGTCATTGCAGCAGATTTCAATGCAAGACAGCCTACGAGACCACCCATCTCCCATGCTACAGTTAGCAAACTGCTTGCTAAGTTTCGTGAAACTGGTTCAGTGTTGGATTTGCCAAAATGTGGATGCATGAAATCTGTCACTAATGAAGAAACATCAGTGGCTGTCATAGCTCCATTCAGCAAGAGCCCACAGTGTAGTACTCACCGCATGTCACTGGAGAGTGGCATTAGTCGAACATCCCTTCGGCGGATATTAGCTACTCACAAATGTAACCCTTACAAACTCCAGCTACTGCAGCATCTCAATGAGGATGACCCAGATCGGCGCACTGAATTTGCAGAA
>BLSH010068498.1:243542-261292 GCA_018402905.1 Glandirana rugosa
ATAACCCTTAAAGTGTTCTTTTTGTTACAACATGAACGAAAATTGCATTGAAATAAGAAAGTACTCAATAAATGTTCAAAGACTGGTGAATATTTTACACAAGTTACACGACGGGTAACACAACCTAACAGTTACGTGAGGAGAAGAGGGTGAGAAGTGTGTGACTATCGTTGTAGCGTCCTCTTTACGATCGTGTCCGAAGGTCATAGGCATCAAAGTCCGCACATTGAACACATTTTATAAGTGGTCAGAAACTTGTAAATAACTCATGAAAGAATAAAGTTACGTTAAAAGCAAGTACAACATTGTTTTTCTTGTGAAATTCCCAATACTTTTGATGTGTCACATGACCCTCTTCCTATTGAAAGAACAAAAGTTGGATTCAAAATGGCCGACTTCAAAATGGCCACCATGATCACCACCCATCTTGAAAAGTTTCCCCCCTCACATATACTAATGTGCCACAAACAGGAAGTTAATATCACCAACCATTCCCATTATAAGGTGTGTAATAAGCTTGTAAGCTTATTTTTGTTAACAGTTCCTAACAGTTTAGTATCATAAACATTTAATTACATGTCTAAATATATTCTTTGTTTAATTCCAGTAATCCCAGGCTTGACAACCCACAACCATATTTCAAAAGGCCGTTTTTTAGCTCTCCCATTGGTGATTCAACCACTCCTGTATAAACCCACTCTCTCTCCCTAAGCTGAAAGGTTCAAGACATGTAATACATCGTTCCATTCAGTTGTCTACAGAATTTGGAATATTGTACTACTTAAAGTCAATCTAGAGAAATAATCAATTTCTCCCTTTTGTGTACATTTTGCCAATCAACAATAGGTAAATGCTTGTTTTATGTAAATTGTATGCCTTGATAAATAAAGTGTAATAAAATGTCAAAATAGGGGGGTGTGGCTTCGTGCGCAATGGAGATGGAGGCACATTGAAGGAGCTCCGGAGCCCGCGCAGCTTAAAACAGTATTATAACCACCTTCCAGCGCCCAGATGCTGGGTAAAAGACTGCACACTACCCCTCACACTCGCATGAGATGAGGATCGGTGGCCTCCTCAGCTCGCAACATATCGGATCTGTTCCGTTCACAGTCTGAGGCCCGATGCAGTACAGGAGCCTCCAAGATGGCAGTGGCGAGCATGGAAGAAGACTGCAGCGAGGACTCGCAGTTGGCGCCCGAGGACACAGGTAGGGGCCGGTTCCATTCGGATCACCCGCTAACATACGCAGACATGTCTGGCTTTGCAGCGGACATAAAGGCTACTTTTTCAGCAGCCATTACAGATTTAAAATGGAATTTGTTGGCGCTTACAGAAAAGGTAGCGTCGGCAGAGGCTGCGGGCAAACAGAGGGACAAGGCACTAGGCAAATTGAAGCAGATCGTGGAAGATCATTCATTACATTTCATTAAAATGTCACGCCACATCGAAGACCTCGATAACAGGGGGAGAAGAAACAATATCAGGATGAGGGGGATCCCCAAAACAGTGGAGCAGGATCAGGTAGTACCGGCCTTACAGCATGTTTTCAATAGCCTATTGGAAAGACAAGAGGACACTGCAATTGAGTTTATCAGGGCTCATAGAGCGTTAAGGCCTCGCGGCCCAGATTCAGCCCCACCGAGACATATAAAATGCTGTTTACAACTTTCACAGTAAAATAGGACATTATGAGAAAAGACAGAAGGAATGATCAAATCATTTTTAATGGTGAATCCATTATGTTGTTTCAAGATCTTTCTCAGATAACATTGAAGCATAGGAGAGCCCTGCGACCCCTGCTGGAGAAATTGAGAGAGAGAGACTTAAAATACACCTGGCGTTTCCCGTTCGCTCTATTGGTTACTTATAAAGGTCAGCAGCATGTGCTTCGCTCTCCCAGTGAATTACCAGATTTCTGCATGTCACTAAACCTTGAAGCAGTGGAAATCCCGGATTGGTACTCAGAATTTCTGCTGAAACCACTATTAAGAAGCCCCCCCCGGTCGCCATTCTCCACTTCGGAGAAACGACAATGGAAAAAGATGAAGACAAACAAGAGCGGAGGTTCAAAATCTGGCACACCCAGACCCTGTGCATCCAACGCTAGGGAACAAGAGGAAGGATAGTTTGTCACAGAAAGACCAACATACAATTTAAGCACAGATATGGCAACAGTTGATCCTAACCTACTTTTTTTTTCTTATTGTTGAAAAGTTCTTGTGTTGCTTTTGGAGTTTTTTCTTTGGTGCATTGCTTCCCAGCTGAGGTGTGCAGACCTTCCTAACTCCTCTCAAATGTTTCTTTGGAGTACAGGAATGGGATAAAAGATGATTAAGGATATCTGCTGAATATCCCCTAATGGAACCACAGGGAAATTGCATCACAAGCACTGAATATACTCCAGAAAGGACATCCACCCTGTGGGTTATTTTGAACACACTATCCCTTGGTAGGAAGTATGGGAGAGGTTAATTGGCTCTAACAGGACAGACTGGTCTGACATTACAACATAGGCGGACAAAGAGGCCTCAGAGAAAAAAGTCAAACCTATACAATCAACAGGACCATGGTTACCCGGAGGACAATTTTTTGGATAAAAAAGGGGGAAGAGAAATATATCTTTTTTTTTTTTTTGGGACAATTTCTCTTCTCTCTTTTTATCTTGGATTCTGCCTATTTTTTAGGCGAAGGTGGTTGTTCAATATGTTGCCTTTAAAGTTTAAATCACTTAGCATAAGTTGGGCTGCGCGGGCAGTTTAGCAGCTCAGTATCAGTGATTTGTGACTCAGTACAGTTATACAGTTTAAACGTAAGTGGCCACTCACTTGATAACTGAGACTCAGAGGTCTCCTTCTCGAGTGGGGTGCCTCCCATTGTGTTACCCCCACAAGTGTGTCTGAGGACGGTTCTTTTTTGTTTCCACCTCAAGACATACTAATTTTGTTCCCCCGAGGGATTTATCCCTTCTGGGGAGGATACAATTTCTCTGTGACTTTGGCTTTCTATACTGCTGTTTTCTAACTTTATTTCCTCTTAATCTCTCTCCTCTTTTCATCTTGAAGTGTTTAAAAAAAAAAAAGTGCAGTTAATGTGCAGTCATAATTTTGTTTTGATCTTATATTCTTATCTCTCCCCTGTCCACCGGGCCGTATGGCCAGGTAAGGCACTTCTCCGTCCGGTCTTCTCCTGACTCCTCATCATGGCATACTCGTTGCTTGGGCGTGGCGCCACAGTGATCTCCCACAATGTGAGAGGTTTGAACACACCAGAGAAAAGATCCAATGTGCTGAGAGAGCTCAAAAAAAGGTAGGCCACATTTTGCCCTATTACAGGAAACACACTTTAAAACTGGACAGGCACAAAAACTCACAGATTTATACTTTACGAAGGCGGTCCACACCACGAACAACGAGGGCAAGTCAAAGGGTTTCTCTACGCTCATTAGCAGGGAGGCACCATTTGAATTAACAGAACTGAATACAGACCCGGGGGGCGTTTTCTCTTTGTTAAGGGGGAATATAATGGCACACCCATCACAGTGGCCAATGTATATTTCCCGAACAAGGCCCACATAACCTTCTGCCAACATCTGGTATGGGAGTTACAAGGGTTCGCGTCAGGTTGCCTCATTCTAGGCGGCGATTTTAACGTCCCTCTTAACCCAATAGCAGGCACCTCCAGTGGGAAATCTAGAATTTCCTACAGAATACTTAGACTAATTAAAATCTTACTTCAATCCCTACAGCTGGTTGACGCCTGGCGTTTCCTGCATCCGGACGGTAGGGATTTCACTCACTTCTCTATTCCCCACAGCAGGTATGCCCGTCTGGACTACCTATTTATCACTCAGAGGGATATTATAAGTACAATAGCCGCCAAAATTGGCATACAAACACTCTCAGACCATGCACCTGTTTCCATTACATGTAAGTTACTCCCAAAGGGGGTTAAAACACAAACATGGAGGTTGAATGCATCCCTCTTAACAGACCCGACCCTCCTGCCACAGATCCGTAATAAGATCAAGGAATTTTTCCTCCTTAATGATACAACAGACATGAACCCTCTAATGACTTGGGAAGCGCACAAGTGCGCCATAAGGGGAAAATTGATTAGACTAGGCTCCCATCGCAAAAAACAGAGAAAAAGAAATACACCAATTAACATCCCAGATACAAAGACTCGAATCTCTCCATAAACATTCTCTTTCCTCCTCATCAGCTCAAGAATTATTAACAGCAAGGAAATCTCTACAACAGCTCCTTGACTCCACCACACGGAGATTTCTATTTTTTAGGAAAAAAATGTATTATGCAGGAGGAAACAAAGCTGGGAAATCTTTGGCCAGCGAGTTAAGGGAGATAACACACTCTAACCACATTCAGGGAATAAGGCAACAGAATGGCACACTGGCTGTTGCAGTAGAAGCCATAGCCAGCCATTTTCACAGCTATCATACCAATCTTTACAACTTACCACCACAACACAAACCGCCAGACTTACAAGGACACAGAACCCACTTAATTCAGGAATACCTTCAAAAAAACGGACTTCTGAAACCTAAGGAGTCAGACAAACAATTATTAGACAGAAAGATTGAAGCTGAAGAGGTGCAAGTGGCTATCAAAAATTTGAAGCCTGGGAACAGCCCAGGCCCGGATGGACTAACGTCCATCTACTACAAAACTCTTGAACCCATGCTGCTCAAACCTCTTACCAAGGCCCTAAACTCTTTGGCTGAATCAGGAAAAGTGACGCCTGATTTCCTCTCTGCCTACATAACGGTTATGCCAAAACCCCACTGACTGTGCTAGCTATTGTCCAATATCACTTTTGAATCTGGATGATAAGCTTCTAGCGAAGATCCTGGCAATGAGGTTAAGACCTTTGCTGGGCGACATAATAGGACCAGAGCAGATGGGGTTCTTGCTGGGTAGAGAGGAAAAGGATAATACATTCAAGGCCTTGCTTTTGATAAATGCCATGCGGAATGGGAAGGAAGAAGGCCCTCTCCTGTCAACAGACGCGGAGAAGGCCTTCGACAGGGTATCCTGGGACTTCATTCTAGCAGTCTGTGAACACATTGGATTAGCCCGCAGATGATGACATGGATCTCAGCACTGTACCAAAATCTGACAAACAAGCTAAAAATAAACAGATCTCTATCAGATAAAGTCCATATAAGAAACAGAACCCGACAGGGATGTCCACTGTCGCCAATTTTATTTATTTTATCACTAGAACCCTTCATTAGGAAAGTGAATCAGAATGGAGATATTGCAAGCTTCTCGGTAGCAGATAGAGAATACAAGGCTGCGGCTTATGCCGATGATTTGCTGTTCTTTATAACTAATCCAGTAATCTCCATTCCAAATCTGTTGAGGGAGTTTGGGCACTATGGTTTCCTATCAAACCTCAAGATTAATTTTGCAAAGTCAACAGTGCTAGATATTTCAATGTTTCCCGCACTCTCACAGGTAGTTAGACAAAACTCCCCTTTTGCGTGGGCAGAGAAGGCGTTAAAATACTTAGGGACATGGTTATCTTCCACAATACCTGAAATTTACAAAAATAACTTCCCACCATTGCTTAAAGCAGTAGAAACTGATTTGAAGAAATGGCACGAAGGGCCCTTTTCATGGTTCAGAGGAGCCGCCATAGTGAAGATGGTTGTGTTGCCTAGATTCCTCTATCTGGCAAGAACCCTCCCGATTAAACTGCCCCAAAACTTTTTCAGGCAGTTAACAACCACTGTGACACGGTTCCTCTGGAGAGGTCGTAAACCCAGATTAAAACTGGAAACATTGCCCTGCTCCAAAGAAAACGGGGTAATGGGGTTCCCAGACTTTAACACATATTACCAAGCGGCACATATTGCTAGGATGATCGACTGGCACTGCCACAGACAATCTAAAGATTGGATACCTTTAGAGGCAGCGATAATAGGTTCACAACTGCAATACACACCATGGATACCTTGGTCAAAATTACCTATGGCCCTAAAGAAACATCCACTGACAGGTACCACGCTAAAAATCTTCCACACACTAACCAGATGACTTGGAATTGCCTCAGAATGTAGCCCTCTAACTCCAATTGGCGGAAACCCAGATGGTATTTACCCTGGAGCAAACACTAGACATTTTGCAGCTGAAATATAGCTGTAGAAATATGTGTGGCACATTTACAGCCATACCAGAATAGACCACAAACTTTAAGACACAAAGCAGAATTTATCAAGAAACAAATAAAGGTTCTTCCATGAATTCCATTGATAGTTAACTAAATATATATCTAAACTAAATATATATCAGCAGCGAGTATTGATTTCTTCCCAAGTCAAAGAATGCTGGAACAACCAAAAGAAGAAAAGGTATAAAAGAATATAGCCACAAAAATTACATCATGTGATATGAATACAAAATGGGCAATCAACCCTTCTAGAATACCCCCACTGTATATAAAAATTGATGACTATGTTGTCACTGAAGGGGACACTACATTATATTGCTGCATATTCAATGAAAACTGAGCTAAAAATGTGTTAGCCATTTACACAGAAGTGACTCATAACTGTAAGTAGGCAACATGCATTCACAGTTGATAATATTCCAATGTATCTGTGAAAGACTGTATGTTAAACAGTCTATTGGTAATCAGTCCCTGAGGTGCGGAAAAACTCAAACATATTAGCTGAGTCACAATAAAGTCCTGGTACATTTAATCATATCCTAAAAGATACTCCAATAATAGTGATACATGCTTGAACTGGACATGATAACTCATAAACTCATTAGATATAAATACCCCTTTAATGCTAATGCCAAGAATTGTATAGTCCATTACTTTCGATGTAGTGAGTGAGTTTCCAATGCACTCATTGAAATACGGTCCTTAAAACAGGTAAAAAACTTCATAAATAAAGCTTACTCTTAAAAAACCATCACTGATACCCAGTTGCAAATGTCTATACCTTCACTAGCATGGACAAGTCAAAGATTGTATTACCAGTGCACTTTATTGAAAAGCACTTGTGCTGTATACAATTGACTATGGCTCTGATGGAAATATGTATGATACTAAATCAGTCACTTGATGTATCAACACAATTTCAACCCTCACTGACAAACAATAAAATATGTTGTGGGGGGTTAGTTCAATGGGAATCACCTTCCCTGGAAAAGGGTAGTCCAAACGGCAGGTTTTCTTAAAATCTGACTTGTAGCCAGATTTATTTACAAGGTTGCATGTAAAAAATCCAATAAACAAAACAGAAAATAAATCCTTTCCATCCAGGCACTAACTAAACATATCCAGTTTTCCTAACTCAAAGGTGAAGGGCTTTCCCCAGTCTCCCACAAAGCAAAGATAATGCAAACCTTTTTGTTTCAGTCACAAAGCAAAGTCCAGTTCAACAGCTTTCCCAGGCTTTGGCTTCCTGAGTCCAGGTCAAGACCCATCATCTGATCCAGACCTGCTTCCTTTATACCATCTGTTGATGGACACAAGTGGACCGAAAAATCTGGTGCGGAACCAACCCTGCCAAGGGGGCTGGAAAAACCCAGACCGGATTCCACCTTAGTTTCCGAGCTGAAACATAACGTCCATCAATCACCTCGCCTTTCATAACGCCACACCCCCCCCCCCCTGCTCAAGCCCCTGTAGCTGAGCAACTGTCCCAACCAGACAAATGATACGGGAAAGGGCATTTGCATTATTTTGGCATTTCCCAGCTCTATTCCACTGTGAACCTAAATACTTGAAGAGCAAGGAACTACCTTGTCACCCAAATGTTTTTTCTCCTTGTTATCACACATCCATTTAGGAGGGGCATGATCAGTGACTATTTTGAATGGTCTCCCCAACAGGTAATATTTCAGGGCATCTAAAGCCCATTTAATAGCTAAGCATTCCTTCTCAACAATGGCATAGTTTTTCTCATGTTAGTTGAGCTTTCTGCTAAGGTAAACCACTGGGTGCTCCTCCCCATCTCTGACTTGGGACAGTACAGCACCCAGTCCCACATCAGAGGGGTCTGTCTGCACCACAAACTCCTTTGTAAAATCTGGGGTCACAAGCACAGGTTGGGCACAAAGGGCTTGATTCAACCTTTGAAAAGCCTTCTCTGCCTCAGGGTTCCACTTAATCATGACTGACCCTCTACCCTTCGTCAGATTTGTCAGTGGGGCTGCAATAGTGGTAAAATTGGGTATAAACCACCTGCAGTACCCTGTAATCCCAAGAAATGCACAAACTTGATTTTTATTTATAGATTGGGGCCACTTTTAAACTGCCTCAATCGTTTTGATCTGAGGCTTGATCAGCCCCCGACCAATAAGGTAGCCAAGGTATTTGGCCTCCTCCAAGCCCATGGCACACTTTCTGGGGTTGGCAGAGAGTCCTGCTTTCCAAACGGAATCTATTATTATTATTATTATTATACAGGATTTATATAGCGCCAGCAGTTTGCGCAGCGCTTTACAAAAATGAAGGCAGACAGTACAGTTACATCACAATTTGGTACAAGAGGAATCAGAGGGCCCTGCTCGTTAGAGCTTACAAATCGAATCTACTACTGCTTGCACCCGGGGCAAATGAGATTCCCAATCTGCACTGGTGATAACTTTATCATCCAAATAGGCGGTGTTGTATTGGTGGTATGGTCTTAAGGCCATATCCATCATTCTCTGGAATGAGGCAGGAGCACCATGCAAGCCAAAAGGCATCCGCTTATACTGGAAGGACCAGGGGTAGAAAATGCAGTTTTCTCTTTTGAAGACTCTGTTACGGGTATTTGCCAATAACCTTTATTCAGATCTAAAGTAGTTATGTACCGGGCACTACCCAATCTGTCAACAAGCTTATCGACCTGAGGCATTGGGCATGCATTGAATTTGAACACGCTGTTCAACTTTCTGAAATCATTCCAAAACCTTATAGTTCCATATGGTTTTGGGACCAACACCATGGGAATTGACCATTCACTGTGGGACACCTCTATCATATCCAGCTCTAACATGTTCTTTATTTCATTTGCCACTGCTTCTCACCTAGCCTCTGGTATTCTATAGGGCTTTACATTTACGTGGACACCAGGTTCTGTAATTATGTCATGTTGTATAGCCTGGGCGTCACTTCCCGCCATTAGGGTGGCTCTACCTACTACATTGCCAGAACTGGTTGCTAGGGCCGCCCCGATTGGCGTCTAGCAACCAGTGATGTCACACACTCAGAGTGAGGCCCCTGCTTAGTGCTGTGTAGTTTCAGTCTCCACCCACCTCCCCCTCAAGTGTCAAGTGTTGAGAAGTGCTCAGAAAGTGGAGGTGAACTGATACCTGTGTGCTGGCTGTGCAATACCTGTGTGCTGGCTGTGCAATATCTGTGTACTGGCTGTGCAATACCTGTGTACTGGCCGTGCAATACCTGTGTTACTGGGCTGTGCAATACCTGTGTCACTGGGCTGTGTAATACCTGTGTTACTGGGCTGTGCAATACCTGTGTTACTGGGCTGTGTAATACCTGTGTACTGGCTGTGCAATACCTGTGTACTGGCTGTGCAATACCTGTGTTACTGGGCTCTGCAATACCTGTGTAACTGTACTGTGCAATACCTGTGTTACTGGACTGTGAAATACCTGTGTACTGGCTATGCAATACCTGTGTTACTGGGCTGTGTAATACCTGTGTACTGGGCTGTGCAATACCTGTGTACTGGCTGTGCAATACTTCTATGCTGGCTGTGCAATACCTGTGTTACTCGGCTGTGTAATACCCGTGTACTGGCTGTGCAATACCTGTGTTACTGGACTGTGCAAAACCTGTGTTACTGGGCTTTGCAATACCTGTGTACTGGCTGTACTACCTGTGGCTGTGGCTGCAACACCTGTGTACTGGCTGCATACTGCGTTACTGACTGATATATACCCACCTGTGATGCTGAGCTGTATACTCCTGGCACAATATGTGGAATACAGGGGAAGGAGTGGGTGGATTATATAAGGGGTGGGGCTTATGTGAAGTAGGAGGGGTCAAAAATGAAGGGCGTGGACTGGCGCCCCCCCATCCTAAACAGCCACCACTGTTTCTTGCATCAGTGAGATATGCTCGATGACACTTCTATAGAGCGTGGTCACTCCCTCCCATGTTTCTTTTGCAACATCTAGCAATCCCCTGGGATGTCTACCATAAAGTAGTTCAAAAGGGGAGTAACCTGTAGATGCCTGTAGATGCCTGAGGTATCTCTCACATTCCAAACATGAGTTATGGCAGCAAGAAATCCCAATTTCTCCCCTCTTTGTCCACTACCTTTTTTAACATGCTTTTGACCATCAGTTTGCGGGTGGTAGACAGAGGTACAGAGATGGTAGATTTTTAACAATTTACACAAGTCTTTAGTGACTCGGACATAAATAGGGTGCCGTGATCGGTTAATACCTCTTTTGGAATACCCACACGACTAAATACCTGGACAAGCTCTTTAGCAATAGTTTCAGCTGAGGTATTACACAAGGGAATGGCTTTAGGATATCGTGTGGCATAGTCCAGTATTACCAGTATGTGCTGATGGCCCCAGGCAGACTTTACTACTGGTCCAAACAGATTCATGACAATTCTTTCAAAAGGCACTTCAATTATTGGTAACGGTGCGAACACGGGGTGATGGCACAGAATACTGACACTCTGGGCATGACTCACAATATTTTTTGACATCTGAATATAACCCAGGCCAAAAGAATCTCTGGGTTATTCTCTCCTTAGTTTTCTCTATACCCAGATGTTCCCCCATTATATGACCATGGGCTAAATCTAACACCATCCGGTGACAGGGTTTGGGAACCACTAGCTGCTCTACCTCCTCCTCCCCTTCCTTTACCACCTGATACAGCAAGTTATTTTTAAGAGCCATGTAGGGAAAAGCCACCCCTAAATTAGGTTCAACAGGTTCCCCATCTATCATTTAATGTTTTCTCTGGCTCTATTGAGTGTGGTGTCTTAGTTGTACCATACAAAAATCATCTTTCCTGACCTCTAACTTAGGCACCACATTCTGTCCACTCTCACTATTAGAGTCAGAGATAATTTATTGTTCATTAACCTCCAGCTGGGGGCTGTATTCCAGCTCCTCCTGCTCCCCAGCCATTACAGAAAAAGGCGCTTCTCCTTCCTCAAACATGCCAACAGTTTACCTTTCTATTTTGTAATCAAAAGGGTTCGGAGTGAGTTCCGGTGTTTCCTCAGCTGGGGGAGCTCTGTCCTTCCGACTTCTTCTGTTTTCCCATAAACTCCAAAAGTGGGGAAAATCTCTCCCCACTAGGGCTTCATGAAGCAGTGAGGGTACCACATCCACTGAATGTGTCACCATGCCCCAAGGGCCCCAAGTTACGTGTGTCACCATGTATGCAAATAACCCCAGACGTTCTAGGGTGTAACTTTGCAGGATTTACACAATCACCTTTGACTAATGTCACCACACTACCAGAATCTAGCACAGCCGTGACTGGCTTTCCATCAAGTGAAATTACACACATTTGTTTTTCCATGCATTCCTGACATGTTGCAGTACATGCCAGCTGTGCAAAAAGAGACATGGGTTTTTTCAAGTAAGCATTATCTCATTGCATTGGTTCATCATTTAGGGAACAGTTAGCAGCAATATGACCAAATGCATGGCAGCAAAAACGGTCCTCTAAACGGCCTCAGAGACCTTCCTGACCTATCTGGCCAGTATCCAGGTCCTGAGCCCATAGTCTCATTATCTGTGGAAACAGTCTCGTAGTTTTTCCCCATGCCTTTGAACTCTGGAACAGTCTTACTGGATCCTCCGTGTGATTTTCCACCCCTAGAGACCTTGGAGTGGGGCACGGTTGGGTTCAACAAGTCCTCGGCAGCAGTATATCTCTCCACCATGTCCACCAGCTGGCTTGCAGTCTTAGAATCCCCATGGCTGACCCACTTCCTCAAAGTGGCAGGGAGTGCACGTAAATAGCAGTCCATGACCACACGCTCCACAATCTTAGGGCCCGGCAAAGTCTCTGGCTGCAGCCATTTCCTAGTGAGGTATATTAAGTCAAACATTTGGGAGTGGGATGGCTTGTTAGAACTGTATGACCACCGAGGCACCCGTTGAGCCCGGACTGCAATGGTGACCCCATGCATGCAAGTATCTCAGCTTTCTGTGTCTCATAATCCTGGGCAGCATCTGGTTTAAGGTCATAATAGGCCTTTTGGGGTTCTTCTGTCAGGAAGGGCACTAGCACTCCTGCCCATTGCTCTTTTTGCAATCCTTTTTGAACAGCGACTCTTTGCTAGGTAAGCTTCCACATCATCTGCAGGTGTCATCTTCTGCAGGTAATAGCCGGCGCACACCATATTCTGTTCCACCGGCAAAGGACCTGTGGACCCCTTCTTTAACTCCACCAGGGCTTCTGCAAGCTGGGGATTCATCTCCTGCTGGGCTGCAATGGCTTGGCAATTCGCCTCCTGCTGGGCTGCAATGGCCTGGCAATTCGCCTCCCGCTGGGCTGCCGCGGCCTCTGCGATTTGGCGGTTGGTTTCCTCTGGATTGCAATGGCCTGGTGATTCACCTCCTGCTGTTGGCGATTGTTCTCCTACTGGGTTGCAGTGGCCTGCAGCAGGGCTTTCAATACATCCTCCATCTTTCCACTTGTTTAGGAAGATGCCCACCGAAAATCCACCATGTGTGCAGGGTTAGCTTAATGGGGATCACCTTGCCTGGAAATAGGTAGTCCAAACGGCAGGTTTTCTTAAAATCTGACTTGTAGCCAGGTTTATTTACAAGGTTGCATGTAAACATCAAATAAAAAAACAGAAAATAAATCCTTGCCATCCAGGCACTAACTAAACATATCCAGTTTCCCTAACTCAGAGGTTAAGGGCTTTCCCCAGTCACCCACAAAACAAAGATAATGCAAACCTTTTTGTTTCAGTTACAAAGCAAAGTTCAGTTCAACAGCTTTCTCAGGCTTTGGCTTCCAGAGTCCAAGTCAAGAGCCATCATCTGATCCAGACCTGCTTCCTTTTTACCACCTGTTGATGGACAGAAGTGGACCACAAAATCTGGTCCGGAACCAACCCTGCCAAGGTGGCTGGTAAAACCTGGAATGGATTACACCTTAGTTTCCTGCAAGTGAACACATGAAAGGTGAAACATAACGTCCATCGATCACCTCGCCTTTCATAACGCTACAATGTACTGCGTGATAAATCAGTGAAGTAGTTTCTGATAATGTGATATTATAATCACCAATGTACACAGCAGTTTTAGCATCCACAGTTTCAAAGCCTTACTGCTAGCAACACTGACCAAATAAAGAGCAGTTTTTAACAGCATGGGGCAGCCCTTCAGAGCAAGTATTTATGTTAATCCATGCTGGTCACAGAGTGTACTTCACTCACAACACAAAACCAATGTTTTGAACAGTGCTTAAAATCACCACTACAAAGACACGCTCCAATACCTCACAGCATCATTGGCCACAAAAATGTACTGTTACTCATGGCATCAATTAGTCCCTACCATGAGCTTGGTTCACCAGAGCAGGTAAATATAGGGCTGGCTGATTCTGTGCTGATTATTTAGTGTACTATGCTTGCATAAACTGCTGGAAGTCATGTCACCGCAAGCTGGAACTGGAATGTGCTAGGGATGTGATAGAGTGTCCTTTTTGGTTAACAAAGTCATTGCTATTAAATGGATATGGAGAATATTTTTGGAGTGGGATTGTTATTTTTCTATGTATGTTGCATGATGTAAAGAAAATTCTGTAGCTGAGGCCAAGCTGCAGATACATATGGGGTATCTTTACAGTGTGAGCGCATCAGAATAGGCTAAGAGTGGAGTCAGAAGCCGGTAATAATAGCAATAATAGCATCTTGCTATGCAAGATGGAAGGAGCTGGTAATGGTGGCAGCAGAAGGTTAGAGAGCTGGTAGTAGCTGGTAATGGTAGCAGGCCAAAAGAGGCAGCAGAGGATGGTAATGGTGTCAGGGCAGAGGAGGCAAAAATGTCTCAGAACAGCAGTTAAAGCTGCTGCTGATCTGTTATTTTTAATTCCAGAACATATGCTCTGCTTTACTTTGTTTCTGCACAGGACTGAGCTCTATAGGCATTGGAGGGTGCCAACTGCTGAATGATATAATCAGCTGCACAGCTAACCTAAGCAATGCTTCTGCAAGCTAGCTGGTGAGCCCTGTACCTGCCTGCTATCTAGTCTGCTTTCCTCTACTGACTCCCATGTACTGCCCTCTGGCTTTGTTTCCCATTTATCTGAGTTCACTACCTGCCCTGATCCTTGGCTTCTTTCCTAATTATCTCAGTTCACTACCTGCCCTGACCCTTGGTATTCCTTTCTGGCTATCCAAGTCTGCTACCTGCCCTGACCCTTGGTATTCCTTTCTGGCTATCCAAGTCTGCTACATGCCCTGACTCTTGGCTTCATTCCTAGTTATCTGAGTCTGCTGCCAGACCTGACTTCTCACCTGTACATTTCCTACTATGTCTGCAACCAGCCGAATCCTTTGGACCAGTGTTTCTCAACTCCAGTCCTCAAGGCACCCCAGCAGGTCATGTTTTCAGGCTGTCCATTATTTTGCACAGGTGATTTGATCAGTTTCACTGCCTTAGTAATTACCACAGCCGTTTCATCTGATGGAAATCCTGAAAACATGGCCTGTTGGGGCGCCTTGGGGACTGGAGTTGAGAAACACTGCTGTGGACTATCACTGCAGTGTACCTTCCTGCTCCAGACCTACTTCCTGGTACCGTCTTGGCTGGCCCTTACACTCTGTGCCCTGAGGAATCCTATGTCACCTGCTGCCACGACAAACTATCCTCTCCCAGAGTCCTCCAATGTGGTACTTATTCCAACAGTAGCCACTAAAGTTGGGGTGAATGCCCCCCGGTTCAGTTCCCACCAGAACTCTCAAAAAATTGTAAATGTTCGGACCCGAACCGCAAACCCTATTAAAGTCTATGGGACCTGAACTTGAAAAATCGAAAGTGTCCATTTTGAAGGCTTATATGCAAGTTATTGGCCATGAAAAGAGTATGGGGGCCCAGGTACTGCCCTGGGAGGAAATGTATCAATGCAAAAAAATAACTTTTAAAAAAGATTGTTTTTAAAGGAGCAGTGAGTTTAATTATGCTTAAAGCAAAACAATAAAAATGAAAAATTCCTTTAATTATAGTGTCTGGGGGGTTCCCTTAGTCAGCATGGAAGTGACACATCTGTACCATGTATAGAACCTGCTGCAGCGAAACTGACATATAGAAAGAATAAAAATGACATTTAAATTGATTTTCCCTGCAAGCTTTCTTTGTTTTGTAAACAACAGCTTGCAGAGCCAGTCTGTATGATGAGACCATAATTTAGTGCACTAGGAACCTAATTTAAGATTTTTTGGATAAACTCTGGTGTCTCTTTGGCAGACTTTGGATGCTCCCGATTCCTGCTTGTGGGGTTTTCAAATCATGTGACTGCCAATCACAAAGGGCCCATGATCTTAAGCCCTGCCTCCCAGTATCATAAACCTCTTAAAGGGCTGGGAGGCGCAGGCGGGAAGAGGTTAACATAACATACAAAAACAACATCCAACAAAAACCTCAAAAGCAAAGTTTCAATTAAATTTACAAAACTCATTTGGAAATTGCTTTATTCTCTCATCTTGCCATCTTCTTGCCTCCTCTTCTACTCCTCATATATATGATACATAATTACATCTTACTAGAACTTCTCCAAGATGTCCAGACCATGCCCCATCAATATACTCTTCTGTATTAGCGAGCTGCAAGTTCATGTAACCATCCACAGAGACCAGGTATCCCTTGTATTCCATACCCCACTTCAGTTTCACCATTACTGGCTTACCAGTAAGGCCATTAAGGGATGGTTTTGGGTTTAGTGGCAAATTCAAGGAAGAAGAAATCTCCCTGCTGAATGGTCCGAGAACACACCGCTTGAGAGAGCAGGAAACAGCTAGAGTTACTCTTGATGAAACCTATACCAAAAAAATTACTTCATGATAAAATCAACACCCACAAAGCTAGGCAGCCTAGACAATCTTGCAGAGATTCCAGATCCCAAAAACATTAAGGCTACTTTCACACTGGAGCGGTACCCGCGGTCGCGGTAAAACCCCGCTAGTTTTAGCGGAGTTTTACCAGCGATAGGGCTCCCTTATGCGGGCGGGAGCGCCGCGCTTTTAACCCCCACAAGGGGTTAAAAAGGGGTTAAAAGTGCCGGCGCTCAGTGCTACCGAGGCGGTGTGCAGCGCTTGCCATGCATTTCAATGGCAGGGGCAGTAGAGGAGCGGTATATTACCGTTCCCCTCACCGCCCCAAAGATGCTGCTTGAAGGACTTTTTGTAACGTCCTGTTAGCGCACCGCCCCAGTGTGAAAGCACTCACGGCTTTCACATTGGGGTGGATTGGGGGGGACTTTTGAGGCGCTTTACAGGCGCTATTTTTAGCTAAATAGCGTCTGTAAAACGATCCAGTGTGAAAGCAGCCTTAATCAGTGACAGCTGCTGCTAATCCAGTGCTGATTCATTTTGACAAACATCAGCCAGTGAATGGAGTCTGTGGACAGACACGCTCTTTTATCTGTCACAAAACTTCAGAGAGCACTGAATGCCAGTTCGGAAAGCACGCTGGATGCAGGACACTGCCGATGGGATGTGCAAGCCATGGGTGCCGAGGACTAAAAAATACCTTTTCAATGAGACTGTAGCATACCAGAGTCTGGGAAGGTGTTACATAAACTCCTCTTTAAGGCGTCTTTAAGATTAGAGTTGAGCGAACCCGAACCCGGACTTTTCAAAAAGAGTCTGGGTTCGGGTCCGGGGTTCTGGTATTTTATTCCACGTTTTGAAAAGCTGCCAAGGGCAGCCAATCAACAAGTGTTTCACTGGTTTTCCCTAGAAGCCATCACAGCCATGCCTACTAAAGGCATGGCTGTGATTGGCCAGTGCACCATGTGACCCAGCCTCTATATGGGGCTGGAGTCAATGTGCTGCATGTCATATGCTCTCAGGATAGTTTAGGGAGAGGATGCTGCTGGCTCTGTGAGGGACAGATTGCAGAACATCTCATCCTGCTGCACAGAATGATCTGATTGTGGACTAGGGAGAGATGCTAGTACTGGTGCTTTAAGGGACAGATTGCACACCTCATCCTGCTGCACAGAACGATCTGACTGGACTAAGTAGAGTCTGTTGCTTTAAGGGAAAGATTATTCTTCTAAAATCATCATCAAGTTGTACAGGGAAAGGTTCCAGCGGTTGCTTTAAGGGAAAGATTAGTGTTCTAAAATCATCATCAAGTTGTACAGGGAAAGGTTCCAGCTGTTGCTTTAAGGGAAAGATTAGTGTTCTAAAATCATCTCCAAGTTGTACAGGGAAAGGTTCCAGCTGTTGCTTTAAGGGAAAGATTATTGTTCTAAAATGATCTTCAAAGTGTGTGGGAAAAGCCTATTGCAGGGGCATAGAGCCATATTACTATTCTAAAATCATCTTCAAAGTGTGTGGGAAAAGCCTGTTTCAGCCTCATGAAGCCATATTAGTGTTCTAAAATCATCTTCACAGTGTGTGGGAAAAGCCTGTTTCAGCCGCATGGAGCCATATTAGTGTTCTAAAATCATCTTCACAGTGTGTGGGAAAAGCCTGTTTCAGCCGCATGGAGCCATATTAGTGTTCTAAAATCATCTTCAGTGAAGATGATTTTAGAACACTAA
>BLSH010068501.1:26374-53119 GCA_018402905.1 Glandirana rugosa
CTGCTTGAGCTTGTAGGTCCACAGGGGAGTTGAGATAGGTATTCGTTTGAAGCGACACAGTCGAGAGAGTCCGACTACCAAGGACTCAAGGTCCGGTCTCGTTTTTGAAAGAAGACTTGGACCAATAAATTTGGTGGACTACTACCTAACGTCACCTGGTGTTTAGGAACCGTCCTAACCAAAGTCTGGCCTAAGGTGGAACCGGGTAAGGTTTACTTACGTACGCTCCACCGTGTATCACTGGTAACTAGTGGAGCGGAGTGTATTGTAGTGTTATATATATACTTATCACAACTCGCTTGGGCCTGACATTGCAAACCCGAACGATTTTTGAAATGTCCGGGTCCGGGTCCGTGCCACGGACACCCTAAAGTTCGGTACGGACCCGAACGTTACAGTCCGGGTTCGCTCAACACTATTCATATATATATTGTGATGTTATGTGAGGCGAGGTGATCAATGGTCACTATGTGCCACCTCGCATGCATTCATTTGGAATGGGCCAAGGTGGAATCCGGTCTGAAACCAATCCTGCCAAGGATTTGTGGTCCACTGCAATCCATCATCAGGTGGTTTAAATAACCAGGTTCAGAAGAAAGTTTTTGCTCTGGCCTGGAACTCAGGAACCATCAGCCTGAGAGAGCTGACACAGCGAAGTTTGCTTATGGATAGAGTTGAGGGGACACCTGGATGTTCGAGTTCGTCGGGTTCAGCCGCACCTTGTGAAAACGTTGGAGGAGGAGGTGGATGGGATAGTAGGAACCTGGAGGTTGAGGAGACGGTGAGCGTGGTGGTGTAGGTGGAAGTGGTGGTGGAGGAAGAGGAGGTAGCCAACACTGTGGACATGGCGGTGTGAACACGCTTTCTCTGGAGCTCTGCACGGACCGGGACATTCCTTGCCACTTACAAGTGCAGCCGGCTCTCGCAGCTCATGCCCGGGGTGCAGAAACATCCACTGAACCCGGGGGTACCGCGGACCGCAGAGATCACCCGATACTTCCTCCGCCAGCACTCCACACCAGTGCAGTCACAAGCGGTGGTGGGGACTCCCAAGATGGCGCCGCCACGAGTCGGGCAGGCCAGAGCTGTGTTGGGAATGAAGAAAAGTGCGGCTGCAAGTGGGGCAGGTGAGCTATCCTCGGGTACCCCCCGCCCTCTATCCCCCATACATACTGCGGAGTTCCCCCGGCCAGATTGACCATTAGTGGCAAGTAGCTCCCGGGAACTCTGGGTCACAAGTAGGGGGAGACATCAGGGACATGCTGGCCGACCTCCCTACAGGCCAGGACATGCAGGCTATGGCTGCCTCAATTGTGTCAGCTTTGTCTAAAGAGCTACATATCCTGAAGCAGCAGGTGGATGGAGGGGAGGAGAGAGTGGAATCCCTGGAGAGCTGCTCAGCATCTGTGGACGCTCGTTTAGATGCCCTGGAGGCACACCAGGCCGCCTACAACCAACAGCTCATAGACATATACCTACAAATTGATGATGGGGAAAACCGTAACAGGAGGAATAACCTCAGTTTAAGGGGTATTCCGGAAGTGACAATGGGGGGTGATCTACGTACTAATGTGGCTGCCATCCTCAACTCCCTCCTGGAGCGGGCCCCCACTACAGACCTGGAGCTGGACCGAGTGCATAGAATGCAGGGTCCCCGTCCCCTGTCACAGGGAGCTGCAGACAGGCCGCCGCCACGGGACGTGCTGTGCAGGGTACATTTTTTCTGTTTAAAGGAGGAAATCCTGCGGCGGGCCTGGGCTCATGGTCCCATTGACTTTGATAGAGCCTCAGTGCATGTCTACACAGATGTCTCTCGCCAGACAAGGAGGATGAGGGGTATGGTACGCCCGCTGCTGGAGGTTATAAGGGAAGCTGGGATGACCTATCGTTGGGGCCATCCCTTCCATGTCATTATTCAGAAGCAGGGAACTACCTTCTATCTGCGCTCTCCTACCCAGCTCCCCCAGGTGTTCTTGTTCCTGGACAGGCCGGCAATTGAAATCCCGGACTGGCTGGAGTCCCTTCTGCAGAAAGCCGTTCCTGGACCCCCGCCTCCGCGCTCACAGAGATCTCGGTGGGCTAGGTCCCGCCGTCGGAGTGCAGATCCACCCCGGCGGATGCCGGCTACCTCGGAAGATTAACACTCAGCACATGAAGCTCTGGCGGCTAATGATGTAGACTGGTGACTATTGCATGTTTTAGGCACAGGCCAGGTTACTGGGAGACTTGAGGGGCCACGCTGCATGAGAGGTTTCAGGATGCAGTGTCAGTGAGGCCCCCTACCCCCGCCTGTCGGAATTCATCCTCTCATTGACAATGACTCGTCCCTGCCCTTCTGTCCCCATGGATATCGACTCAGTAGTGAGCCATGGTGGTGTTGTGGGGGTGTGCTTTTGTACACATCCCCGGGGCCGAGCTGGGGCCCTCTCACTTGTTTTTCTGAGGGGGGGAGGGTTTCCCCTTTGCCCCCTCTGGGGCTCCACCAGCAGGGGCCTCCCTTACCCACGGTCCCTGTGTTCGCCGATGGATTGGAGAGACGTCTGGGCCTGGATTAGATATGTTGAGGGGCGCAGGGCAGTTATTCGGGTTCCTCGGCCAGGCATGGACTGTGGGGATTGGTGGGCTGAGGACATTGAATGTTTTTGTTATTTCATTTTCCATATTTTGACTAACTATGTCTTCTTCCTCCAGGTTTGGCCTCGCTATATGGTGGGTGCTCGGGGGTGGGACTTTTGTGCCCCGTTCCGACCACGCTTTAATATACTTACCTCCCGGACCCCACTTAGGGGCCCTATGGGATCACCTGTTGCCCCAAATTTTGGTCCCCCCTCTGCTTCTAGTGGGGGGGTGTGCTACGAAGAGGTGGCTTGGATGGGGCGCGGGGCTCATCGGGGGAGGCTGGACATTAGAGGGGCACCAGTCGGACGAGCAATGGGGAAGGGTGGGGGATTTACCTTGATGCGTTAGGTTACCCGATGTCACCCCTGTTTAATGGTTAATGCCTGTGCTATGTTTGCAGTTTTGTTTATGTACTATCACATCCGAGAGAGTTAAACTCTGTTTCTGAAGCCTCCATGACCCGGCAGGCTGCTGACCTGCATGTTAACTAGAAATCCTTTGGTTCGGGCATCTCCTTAGTTTTATCGTCTACTCTACCCACCTCCCAAGATAGGGCTATCTCCCCGTGGAGTCAGTTTGGCTCCGTAGGAGATTTTTGGTAATAGGCTACCTTTAGTACCCTTCTCTTTTCTTTTTCAATTCCCCGTTTGTGGTCTTCTCTGATTTTCTTCCCCCCCCCCTTTTTTTTTCTCTCCTTTCCCTTCCACCCCCCGGGCACCCTATTCCCCGGCTACTGATTGTGGTGAGCAACGCTGCCTGTGAGGAATCTCGCAATGGCGGCGGCCACGGTCACCTTCACCTCCTATAATGTGCGAGGCTTGGGCACCCCCGAAAAGTGCACCAGACTCCTGGCTGACCTTAAAAAGAACAGGTCACAGGTCGTATTCCTCCAGGAAACCCATTTCAAACATGATAGGGTCCCCAAGTTGGGGAATAGGGCGTTCCCCACGGCATACCATAGCCCTTCACTGATTTCGAAGTCTAAAGGGGTGAGCATCCTACTAGCACAATTGGTGCCTTGGACTCTCTCCGCAGTGCAGCGGGACCCAGAGGGGCTTATGTGTTTGTAAAAGGGAGGATCGGGGATGTTGTGGTCAACCTGGCGAACGTGTATTTCCCCAATGTGGACCATGTTGCCTTTTTGCGAGGTCTGGTCCTGGAACTTCTTGAGTTTCGGGAGGGGATCCTCATCTTTGGGGGTCATCTCAATTTTACGATGGACCCGGCCCTGGATTCTTCTTGGGGGGCCACACATCTCTCTTTTTCACGGCTTAAATGCCTGAAAGCGGAACTCTCTATTGCAGCTAATTGACCCATGGCGTATCATGCACCTGACGGAGAGGGATTATTCCTCCTATTCTTCGGTCCATCAAACGTATTCTCATTTGTACTATCTCCTGATCCCCCATAGAGAACTCGCAAGAGTTCAGTCGACTCGGATAGGTGACATCCTTATGTCGGACCACGCTCCAGTACACCTTGCTTTGAGATTGGATTCACAGGTAAGGACCCCTCCTGCCTGGCGTCTAAATGAGTCCCTTCTCCAGTCCCCGGACATCTGACAGAGGCTAAATAGGGCTCTTACAGAATACTTTGAGTTGAATGCGGCCTATGTGGATAGCCCCTTTACGATGTGGGAGGCGCATGAGCTGGTGATCAGAGGTATGTTCATCAGGATTGGGTCCCACTTGAAAAAAGAAAGATCGGCATTGGTGGACACTCTGTTAGTGCGCTTACGATGTCTGGAGGGGGCACACAAGGAGAAGGCTGCCAAGGCGGTGCACGCTGAGCTTCTTAAGACAAGGGAGGAGCTGAACTCCCTATTGTTCCACAAAGCAAAACAAAAACTGGCTTGGTCGAGGCGGACCATGTTTGAGTTTTCAAATAAACCAGGTGTGCTTCTAGCGAGGGCACTCCGGGGTCCTCGCGCACGGACCTTCATCCCGCACATCGTAATGGAGTCTGGGCAGAAGCTCTCCGGGTCGGATGACATGGCAAGGGAATTCTGCACTTTTTTCCGAACCCTATATAACCTGGACCCAAAGCAGCAGTATGTGAAATCTCAAATTACTCCCACAATCTGATTATTGTGTACGATCCCACAATCTGATCGTTGTGTACGATCGTAACAATCGTTGTGTTAGGCAGGGTTTGATCTGCAATCTGTCACTCAAAGCAGCAGTATGTGAAATCTCAAATTACTCCCTCAATCTGATTGTTGTGTACGATCGTAGTGATCATTGTGTTATGCAGGATTTGATCTGCAATCTGTCACTCAAAGCAGCAGTATGTGAAATCTCAAATTTCTGCAATCTGTCCCTCAGAGCAACAGTAGTAGTAATCTCAAGATGCAGGATCAGATTTTAAAATGTCTGCAATCTGTCCCTCACAAAAACGCTGGCAGCTTCCTCTCCCTATACTAGTCAGAGTCTCAGAGAGCATGTGACTGCAGCATCAAGTGACTCCAGCTTATATAGAGGCTGGGTCAAATGATGCACTGGCCAATCACAGCCATGCCATTAGTAGGCATGGCTGTGATGGCTTCTAAGGGCAAACCAGTGAAACGCTTGTCGATTGGCTGCCCTGCAGCTATTCAACATGCATGATCAACTACCAGAACCCAGAACCCGAACCCGAACGTTTTTTGAAATATCCATGTTCGGGTCCGGGTCCCGGACACCCCAAAGTTCAGTACGGACCCGAACGTTACAGTCACCCACACACATTATATATTTTTTTTCTAACACCCTAGAGAATAAAATGGTGGTCATTGCAAAACTTTATGTCACACCGTATTTGCGTAGCGGTCTTCCAAGCGTGCTTTTTTTTTTAATAAATTATTTTTTTTTAGTTAAAAAATAAGACAACAGTAAAGTTAGGCCAATTTTTTTCCATATTGCTAAAGATAATGTTACACCGAGTAAAATGATACCCAACATGTCATGCTTCAAAATTGCGTCCGCTTGCGGAATGGCGACAAACTTTGCAACTTAAAAATCTCCATTGGCGACATGTAAAAAAATCTACAGGTTAGCAGTTTTGAGTTACAGAGGAGGTCTAGTGCTAAAATTATTGCTTTCGCTCTAACGATCGCGGTGATACCTCACATGTGTGGTTTGAACACCGTTTTCATATGTGGGTGGGACTTACGTATGCGTTCGCTTCTGCACGCGAGCTCGCGGGGACGGAGTGCTTTAATTTTTTTTTTTTTTATTATTTATTTTGCTTTTTACTTTTTATTTTTACATTGTTCTTTTTTTTTTAAAAAAAAAGATAAATGTTATTCCTATTACAAGAAATGTAAACATTCCTTGTAATAGAAAAAAGCATGACAGATCCTCTTAAAAAAAAAAAATCTGAAAAAAGTGACAGCCCCAGAAAAATTGGGCCCTTTAAGACCATTGGGCGGACGTGACTTCTGACATCATTTCCGCCCTGCTGTGTTATGGAGCCGAGTGAGCAGCTTCAGCCGCTCACTCGGCTCACGGACACTGGGGGGGACGGATCTGATCACCTCCGCCGCTGCCGTCGGGTCCGGTAAGTGGCGGAGATGACGGGAAAGCGGCGGGAGGGGGCATCCGGCGGTACGGAAGTGGATATATATATATATATATATACTAAAACAGTCCAATAATGTTCAGTGTTGGAAACTTGTATCAAAAAGCAGCGCTCCTTCCCAATCTTAATCAGTGGTAGCTGGTAATAACACAGTTCAGGTAGAGACAGTACACCGTGAGAGAAAAGTCAGGAAAGATGTGACTCCATTCTAGGTTGTATTGTGCACCATACACGATCAAACTTCACCTCGTGGACCTTCCTCGTAAGACCTGCACTTACCAGAAGCCGGCAAGAAGTGCGCCTTAATGAATAGCCCAATCTTTCTCCTTCAGACCATCACAGATGTCCCGTCACATTCAGGCATATGGAAAAAACAGAATGCCAGAGATAGCATAATACCTTCTAGGTTTATTTAAATGCCCCCGCTAAAACACACACATAATACACAATAAAGTCTCGTATAATTTGTAATACATCACTGCACTCTAGTACTCCAAGCCTTGGCTTCTCAGATTAGCCCGCTGCTATGCTTCCTGGTGCTGGAATGCACATGTCACTTCATGATGCCGCTGGGTCATGCCCTGATGCGTTTCGTCATCATGACTTTGACTGAGGCCGCAGCACATCAGTTAAATAGAGGACCTCCGCAGACACCGTCCCACGATGTCACCTCCCGGCCTAGACAGCCGTGCACAAGAGAGGTGAACGTCAAATTGTGCAGCTGTGTCCGAATGAGAGTACAGTGCTACGCATGTCCGCCCATGACCCGGCACTTGGAACGACCGCGCCACACTGTGCATGTCCACCCATTGCCTGGTAACTAGAACAGGCATCAACTACACCGATATCCATCCCTGGGCGAGCCCGCGCAGCACAGACACATTGCCCTTACATAAAAACTAAATTAAAAACATCAAAAACTCACTTAAATATTCCATCACATAAATACATGACAATCATAGCAGCATAGGTCCAACATTTAGCAGCACTTTACGCTCATTCGGACACAGCTGCACAATTGGACGTTTGCCTCTCTTGTGCACGGCTGTCTAGGCTGGGAGGTGACATTGTATGGTGGTGTCTGTTGAGGTCCTCTAACTGATGTGCTGCGCCACCGGGTCACGCCCTCAGTCGAAGTTGTGATGACAAAACACGTCAGATCGTGACTAGAGTTGAGCGAACCCAAACTGTAAAGTCCGGGTCCGTACCGAACTTTTGGGTGTCCGGGACCCGGACCTGAACCCGGACTTTTTTAAAAAAGTTGGGTTCGGGGTTCTGGTAATTTTACTAAAAGTTCTTAAAATTGCTGTAAAAAAGTCCTGGAAAGTCCTAGAGGTCTGCAAAATGAAGGAAAATGGGGGTAAGGGTCGGACAAGTGCCCTACTTTTGGGTGTCCGGGACCCGGACCTGAACCCGGACTTTTTAAAAAAAGTCTGGGTTCGGGTTCAGGGTTCTGCTAATTTTACTAAAAGTTCTGAAAATTGCTGTAAAAAAGTCCTGGAAAGTCCTAGAGGTCTGCAAAAGGAAGGAAAATGGGAGTAAGGGTCAGACAGGTGTCCTACAAAGAAATGGGGACAGGGAAATAACTTAAAAGCATTTTTAAACAAAAATCACATAAAAAAAATCTAAAATTGAGGTGGATGTGGACCATCTTCAAACTGTGTGTGAAAAGTATTAATTAGCGGGAGAAGCCATATCACTGTTATAAAATCATCTTAAAACTGTGTGAAAAAAGTATAAATTAGCCGGGAGAACCCATATCCCTATTCTACAATCATCTGCAAACTGTGTGTGAAACTTAAACAATAGCCGGGAGAAGCCATATCCCTGTTCTAAAATCATCTGCAAACTGTGTGTGAAACTTAAACAATAGCCGGGAGAAGCCATATCCCTGTTCTAAAATCATCTGAAAACTGTGTGTGAAACTTAAACAATAGCAGGTAGAAGCCATATCCCTGTTCTAAAATCATCTGAAAATTGTGTGTGAAACTTAAACAACAGCAGGTAGAAGCCATATCCCTGTTTTTAGAACAGGGATATGGCTTCTACCTGCTATTGTTGTGTAAGTTTCTCACACAGTTTTCAGATGATTTTAGAACAGGGATATGGCTTCTACCTGCTATTGTTGTGTAAGTTTCACACACAGTTTTCATTTGATTTTAGAACAGGGATATGGCTTCTACCTCTTATTGTTTAAGTTTCACACACAGTTTGCAGATGATTTTAGAACAGGGATATGGCTTCTCCCGGCTATTGTTTAAGTTTCACACACAGTTTGCAGATGATTGTAGAACAGGGATATGGCTTCTCCCGGCTATTGTTTAAGTTTCACACACAGTTTTCGGATGATTTTAGAACAGGGATATGGCTTCTCCCGGCTATTGTTTAAGTTTCACACACAGTTTGCAGATAATTTTAGAACAGGGATATGGCTTCTCCCGGCTATTGTTTAAGTTTCACACACAGTTTGCAGATGATTGTAGAACAAGGATATGGCTTCTCCCGGCTATTGTTTAAGTTTCACACACAGTTTTCAGATGATTTTAGAACAGGGATATGGCTTCTCCCGGGTATTGTTTAAGTTTCACACTGTCACGTACCTGATGGTTGAGTCTGACTTATGCAGGGGCAACCTCCCTTGCGGCCCTGGTTCAAGAGCCCCTGGTAGTGGAGACAGGGAACTCTGGAGCACAGGGGGGCATGAGGGCTGGACTAGGTCACAGATGACAGGTGATGGTCCACTGAAGCTCGTGCAGGTGGATGGTCGGTGATACAGGTCGGGTCGGTAACAGGCTGACAGTGCGGTACAGGTGGTTCGGGCAAGCGGATAGTCGGGTACAGGCAGGATCGGCAACGTGCAGGCAATAGAGGGTTCAGAGGATCAAGCAGAGGCGTAGTCAGAGGCAGGCAGAAGGTCGGGGCAGGCTGCAAGCAGACAGGTCAAACAGGAAGCCGGGGTTACAGGTGCAGGAAGTCTCTCAGGGTAAAGCCGGGGTCACGGGAGCCAAACACTGTAGAGCGGACAGCACCGGCCAGAAGGCTCTGCTGACTTAAATAGAGCCGCCAGGTGTCGTTTCCGGCGCATGAGTGCGCACGTGATCGCGCGCGCACCACTGTGGAAACACAAGAGGCATTTTTCCTAACACACACACAGTTTTCAGATGATTGTAGAACAGTGATATGGGTTCTCCCGGCTAATTTATACTTTTTTCACACAGTTTGAAGATGATTTTATAACAGTGATATGGCTTCTCCCGCTAATTAATACTTTTCACACACAGTTTGAAGATGGTCCACATCCACCTCCATTTTTTATTTTTTTATGTGATTTTTGTTTAAAAATGCTTTTAAGTTATTTCCCTGTCCCCATTTCTTTGTAGGGCACTTGTCCGACCCTTACTCCCATTTCCCTCCATTTGCAGACCTCTAGGACTTTCCAGGACTTTTTTACAGCTATGTTAGTGCCTAAAAGTTTGGGTCCCCATTGATTTCAATGGGGTTCGGGGTCCGGGTCAAAGTTCGGGTTCTGTCCGGACCCGAACCCGGACTTTGTCCCGAAGTTCGGCCAAACCAGCAGAACCCATACTTCTAGAGGTTCGATCAAATCTAATCGTGACCCAGAGGCATCAGGAAGTGACGTGTGCATTCCAGCACCAGGAAGCATAGCAGCGGGCTCATCTGAGAAGCCGAGGCTTGGAGTACTGGTGTGCGGTGATGTACTACGAATTATACGAGATTTTATTGTATATTATGTAAGTGTGTTTTTGCAGGGGGCATTTAAATAAACCTAGAAGGTATTATGCTATCTCTGGCGTTCTGTTTTTTTCATATGCCTGAATGTGACAGGACATCTGTGATGGTCTGAAGGAGAAAGATTGGGCTATTCATTAAGGCGCACTTCTTGCCGACTTCCAGTAAGTGCAGGTCTTACGGGGAAGGTCCACGAGGTGAAGTTTGATGGTGTATGGTGCACAATACCACCTAGAACGGAGTGACATCTTTCCTGACTTTTCTCTCACGGTGTACTGTCTCGACCTGAACTGTGGTATTACCAGCTACTACTGATTAAGAGTGGGAAGGAGTGCTGCTTTTTCATACAAGTTTCCAACACTGAACATTATTGGACTGTTTTTGTATCTGTATTTGAACTGTTTATATGGATTTTATTTAAGCAGCTGTTCAAGAATATATTGAACTTAATAGTACCTGTTGGCGCTGAAGGATTGTAGGAGGGCTAGTTCAATCCATTTTTAATTATTGATTTGTTTTATTCATAGCTGTCATGGATGCTCTTATGTTCTTAAGCAATAGTGTTAGGAAGAGAATCTGTGGCTAAAGCTGACTTTCTGCACCTATGCAGGCATGTCTTGGATCTGCTAACCAGCGCAGGGGTCACTAAGGGTTAACAGTTGTGCAGGGTGATTTCATTGATTGGAGCCCAGCTGCCATATTTAAACACCTCAGCAGCACACAGACTCTGCTGTCTGATCTACAGCGTGTGGTGTGTGTTCCTGATCTGCCTGTACTTTGATTACCTGTTCCTACGACCCGGCCTGCCTGACCTTGCTGATTCCCGCCTGCACCGACCCCTGGACTGCCTACGACCACCCTCCTGCCTAGCCCTCCTGTACTTCTGCTGCCCACCTGTTGACGACCCTGCCTGAACCCGACCATCCATCTGCCTGCTCCTTCTGTACTGCACCGCCAGCCAGCTTCACGACCTGGCCTGTACGACCACGCTTCTTGTGCACGAGTGCAACTACGGACTTCCTATCAACACCAGTGACCCAGTCCGACCCTCGTGCCATCCTGCACTCTCGAGCCACCTGTCTACTCTACCAGGGGTTCCCGAGTCAGGGTCGTAAGGGAGGTTACCCACTGCATAAGTCAGACTCATCCACCAGGTACGTGACAAATAGACAAATAGATCTGAACAACCTGTTTGTGGTCAATGACCAAGTGGTGGGTCAAGTTGGGTCATGGGACTCTAACAGCATAGGGAAATGCTTTAGAGAAACAGGTTAGAACATGGAGGGATATTTTAACTATGGAACATTATTTAAAAGCAAAAAAATATAGTAAGGAGTCTTAGATGGGACGTCACACATCCCTAGATGGGTTGGACGATCAGGAGTCCATGCAGGAATGGTTAGACTTCTTCAATGGGATGGGACTGAAACTGCAAGAATTGGTACTTAAGATGAAGCGCATGAAAATGTGCATCCTGGAAGCCAAAATTAAAACCTTGCAGCAGCAGCTTGAGCCGGTGAAGGAGTCTCAACAGGTTACTGATTTTAATCACAGGATAAAGAAAAAAATAGAAAAGATAGATAGGGAGACCCAAAAAAATAAAATCAAAAAATATCGAGATCTAACCAATTTTAATAATAAAACCATTTATGGATGGCAGCGAAGTGAAAGTGCCTCAGACACTAATCAGAAGAAGTCAGTTGGAACGAGTGTGGCCCCGCCAACCCCTGGGGCCCCAGGTCATTCTGACCTATTAAGATCTAACAATTAGGGCACCTCCACACCTAGAAGGGAGGTCCGACCTGTTAATGGAGTTAGAGGACCCAGGGGTCGTAGTGATTCTAGGGCTAACCAAATGGCTACTCAAACCCCCAGAACTGGGAACTTTGAATATTCGATACTGGTTACTAAGCGTTTTGAGCCTTTAGAAAGGAATATGGGACCATATGACCCACAAGCTATGCAATCCCAATATTTTTTAGGGAGAGGTCGAGGTCAAAGGGGCAGAGACAGGGGCCGGCCCTTCTGGAGGGGGAGACCTCCCACATATGGAGTGAACCTCTGGTACCAGCAGGACCCCCCAGTACTATTGGGAACATCAGGAACTCCAGTGGCAGACGTGGCCATCTCGGCAACTGAACATGTATCATCTGCAGAATCGGACCGAGAAAGGAAAAAGAGAGGTTGCAGGGCAGGACTCAAGGTCCAAAAAAGAAGAAGAAAGGAAATGGAGTAGGGGGTATATACAAACTAACTAATGTGTAATTAACACCGAAAGAGACCAATATTCCTAACTTGGGTTTGAAGTGTAGCCTTAACAGCACATTAATAAGTTTGATGTATATGTTGATGTTCACAAATGCATACGGAAACTTATTGTGAAGAAATATGTCTTGAATAGAAATTCCCAGCCCTCTAGCACTGGTAATGTGAGCACTGATGGGGTGAATAGTGAACTTAAAAATAGGTCCCTATTTAACCCCCCAAACAACTCCACCCAGTACCTTTAATTTTAAAATGGTGTATTAAGGGATTTTGAGCACAGTATCCCTAAGAAGAATGTAAACCCTTTCTATATCCAACAAGGGATTAAGGAATTAGAAGAAAGAAGAGACATCATTGTAAGACCGGCCAATAAGGTGCGGGGGGGGGGGGGGTAGTTATACTCTCTAAGGAATTCTATGTGAACCAATTGAGGGACATGTTATCGGACACCAACACCTATGCAAGATTAGGTAGTGACCTCCCGGATGGGAGTCCTAACAAGTAAGGAGAGTAGGTACCTGATCCCTAGTAGTTTTCGGATACCTACAATATATACTCTCCCAAAAATTCATAAGAACACTACTAATCCACCAGCACGTCCTATTGTAAATGGAATTCACTCTATTACATCAAGACTAGGCCAATACCTGGACCATTTTCTCCAGGCCAGCATAGTGAAGACTAAGGCATTCTTAAAGGACACAAAAGATTTTTTGGTAGAGTTACAGAATGTCAAAATGGATGATGATAGTGAATTATTTTTGGAAACTGCGGATGTTTCATCCCTTTACACGATAATTTAGCACGAGAACGCTCTACTGGCCCTCAATTGGGCCTTGAGCCGGAGGGATGATTTACCCCAGAGATAAAAAATCTTTTTGCGTAATGTCCTAGACTTTTGTCTAGACCATAATTATTTTTGGTTCGATGGTCATTTCTCGCAATGGGCGCAAAGTTCGCGCCGAGCATTGCGAACCTCTTCATGGCCAAGTGGGAGGACAAATTTATTTACGCCAATCAAAGGAATGATCTGGTCTTCTATAGGAGGTTCATAGATGATTTGTTCCTCATATGGAAAGGTTCTGAAGCATCTTTGATCTCTTTCATAGAAAATCTCAATGATAACAGTAATCACATCTGCTTATCCAGTCAATGGAGTAAGGATGAGATCCATTTTTGGATGTTACCATTAATAGGAGGATTGACCATCTGGAAAGCAGGGCTTATTTATTTATTTTTTTTACAATATATATTTTTATTAATTTTTAAGTTTAAGCGAGTACAAATACATCATACATATAACATCAAATATCAAACAAATCATAACACCCCAAGAGAGGGAAATTTCTGTGATTTTGCACTCATCCCTACCTCATGGTCTATTCTGAATGAAGGTCGGGGTTAGCTATGGCTATATGCTAACCAAGTCTCCCAGATTGCGTCAAACTTTGACCTATCATCAATACTTTCTGCTACTAATTTTTCAATGCGCATAATCCCATTTAGACTCTCAATCTACTTAAAGAAAGAGGGGGTGTTAGGTGTCTTCTAGTACCTAGGTATTAGTTGTCTGACCGCTGATATAAAAAATCCTAACAATGTTTTCCTTACTTTCATCATTGTAATTGGGTAAAGAGATAGTAGAGTAACTTCTACAGAGTTAGGTACCCCATCCCCTGTTACTAAATTAAAAAGCTGAATTACTCGCTCCCATAAATTATGTATAGGAGGGCAAGCCCACCATACATGAATAAGGGGTCCTCTAGATATCTGACAATGCCAGCATATAACTGATTGAGCAGGAAAAACGCTGTGTAAGTCGGCAGCCATTTGATACCATCTGACAAGTAGTTTATAGTTGCGCTTCTGAGCAGCACATGCCTTTGAGAATCTATGCGTGTTGTTAAAAACCTGAGCCCAGTCCTCTTCCTTTATCGGGCTGCTCAACTCGGTGTCCCATTTTAAAGTATATGATGGTAAACCTAATGAGTCTAAATGTTGTAAGATTTTATAGATTTTCGATATAATATGTGATGGGGGATCAGAAGAAATGCACAGTTCCTCAAATTCAGTAAATGACCTATAAATATCCATTTTGGGTTGTAAAGATCCATAAAAGCTATGAAGTTGTAGATAAATAAACCAAAGACCCTTTTTCTGATTATGTATATTTTGAAAGTTTGTAAACCTGATGATTTTCTTATCCAAGGTCACATGTCTAACTTGTGGCCAGAAGGTTCTGTCCCAACATAATAAAGCTGGTGACTGGAATCCGATAGGAAAAGAAGGGTTGTCTAGCAATGGTGTGAGAGGGCTTGGAATAGTGGCTATAGGAAAAAGCTTTAGAGAATGATGCCAATAATCCAATAACCTGCAGGTAATCCGAGGCCACAGGACTCGTTGCCCTATGGCCTTCAATGAAACCCACAACGCGGCCTTCGGATGTATTAGGGATGTATCTGTTTCAATTTGGATCCACTGTTTATCAAATGAGTGTCCACAATGTTTGAAAATAGAGAGGCCCTATAATAACCTTCGATATCCGGTAGAGCTTCGATCGACAGAGCGTTTTCCAATTTACCCTGAGTTTAATTGACTTCCAGATAAATTTGGAAAGATATTTATTTAATTTTTAAAATAAGATCTTGACATTTTTATAGGTAGAGTCTGAAACAGATATAAGTATTTGGGTAAGATATCCATTTTAATGGCATTAATTCTGCCGAACCAAGATAAAGAGAGTTTAGACCAAGATTGTAACTCAAGTTGAGTTCGTAGGAGAAGAGGTGAGAAATTTAGATAAAAAATATGTAATAAATCAGTAGGGATCATCACACCCAAATATTTTACTGCTACCTCCTGTCTACAGAAGGAAAATAAAGTGGCGATGACATTAGCTTCACTAGTGGATAATGAAATATTCAATAATTCTGATTTGGTTATATTAACCTTAAAATTACTTAAATGTCCGAAAAAAATGAATTCCTTCAAGATAGAAGGTATGCTTATTCTAGGAGAAGAAATATATAATAAAACATTGTCTGCATAAAGAAACAATTTATGGTCTGTTTTATTAATGGTAATACCATGAATAGATGAATTGTTACGTATGGCCATTGATTAATTCTCCATGGTTATCACATACAACATCAGGGATAATGGACACCCTTGACGGGTTCCATTATAAATCCTAAACGGAGATGATAAAGTGCCATTCGTTTTTACTTGTGCGTATGGATTGGTGTATAATGCCATTATTTTACTGATTATATTCCTTCCTAAATTAATTTGATGAAGTGAATGAAATAGGAATCTCCAATTTAGACGATCAAAAGCTTTTTCAGCATTGATCAATAATAAACAGGCAGGGATCTGATGCTTCTGTGCTATGGGCATTAGAGAGAGTGTTTTAATAGTGCTATCATGTGCTTCTCTAGATTTTACAAACCCTGTCTTATCTGAATGAATTATTTGTGGAAGTATCGGACAGAGCCTATTGGCTATCATTTTTGAGTAGAATTTTATATCACAATTTAGTAATGAGATTGGCCGATAACTACTTGCATTAGTTTCATCCTTACCCGGTTTTAATATTACGTATATGTGGGCCTCTAAAGGTCCTTGCGGAAAGGGTTGGGACTCCGAGATTGAGTTGAACGATTCCAGGAGAAGCGGAGCCAGGTCTAAGACAAACGTTTTATAAAGTTGATTAGAGTACCCATCAGGACCTGGGGCTTTACCATTTTTTGCAGATTGGATAACCAATCTTAATTCTTCTTCAGTAAACTCACTATCCAATGCAGATTTTGTGTCTTTTATATATGCTAGTATTTCCTCCTCCTTCTCCATAGAGGGACAAGCATGATCTGATTCCGTGTATCCAATAGCTTAATTAAATCTTCATCTCTATTAGTATTTTTATGTTTTGTTTCTAAATCAGAAAGAGTTTGAAATAAAGTGTCAAGTTCTGCTGTCCTTGCTTTTTTAAGTCTGGTCCTATGGGAGATAAAAATATCCCTCAAAACACATTTTAATGCTTCCCATATGTGACCTATATGTTTTATGGTCTACCATAAAATTAGAAATTGTCTTTTTGATGTCTGCTGCACAAACTGGATAGGTTAATAAGTTATCATTGAGTTTCCAATATCCGGTCCTTCCAGACATTTCTGAAAGGTTTACACGACAGAAAACTGGAGAATGGTCAGACCAGATTTTGGATTTGATACTTATTGTAGGATCTGCATCCAACAACTGTGTCACAAAAATATAATCAATTCTGCTATGAGTTTTATGTACTGGTGAAAAAAAATGTATAATCTTTCACATGAGGATGCAAAATTCGCCAGAGAGAGGGCGCATGCGCGAAGCTCGGTGATGGACGCCTAACACCGGAGCTCCACGCCATTCCTCCACATCGCGTCCCCGGCAGCATTCCGACCAGAGCCAGGACAGCTTCAGCCACTCGGTGGGCACCTGCACACACCGGAGAGCCTCCCCAGACGGATGGGTACACCCTCACGAGGGTGTCTGTGAGCCCACAGCTCAGTGAGATCTCGAGGCCGCGGCAATCAAGATGGCGGCGGAAGGGGAATAAAGCCTCACACACTGTGCTCCGATCTCGGGCTTCCCCGGCAGACACACAGCTTGCCTCTGGGCTCCGCGGTTCTCCCCTGCCTCCTGAAGGTACCGCTGGCCTGTACGGGGGACACATTAGCAGGGGGATATCTCCGGCCTAGCCACTGCCTCATCCTCCACTCCCCAGGGATGGCGGGACTTTGATGTACTCTCTCTTCCCCCCTGGACGGTTCTCATTATGTGGGTGCTCTGAGGAGAGGTCTCTAGGAATCACACCTGCCCAGGCCACGGTCAGCCCCTTGGCAATTACCCGCATATAGGTGATCTAGATTTTGCCTACTCTCACTGCAGGGCCTCTTGGCGCTGTCACTTACGAAACTCCTGGGACTCACGTTAGGGAAAACCCAGCCTCCACACCTGCAGGTCTCTAAGGGCTCTCACGGGGACTACATCAGTCGCTTGGACTTCTTATCAAGCGTTACCCTTACGCCCCACCAGTCCTATATTACTACTGCTCCACCTTTCGCATGTGGGCCAAGACTGTAAAGCGTAACCTTCATCCTCAATACGGCCAGACCTTAGACGGCACTACCGCTGACACAATGGCTTCAGGACACCAAGTCTTCTCGGACCTCTCCGGCTCACCAGATTGGCATGACTCCTCTCACCCTGATCCCAGGGGGGAAACTTTGGTCCTCCTGATCAAACTGACCCTTTCTCACCGGCCTCAACGGTCTCTTTTCTTAATCACACTATCGATGAAATCCTGATGTCTCCAGGCCAGGAGCCAGCCACCCGTCCTAGTGCTAACCTGGATAAAGATTTTTTCTCAGCCCAGAAACAGGACATGTCCCTTATGTTCCAGAAATTCGCTGAACTGCTAGACAAAGGTCTTACCCAGACTGCAAAGAAAATCACGTCTGAGATCAAATCTGATTTACAAATGCTTGGGGCGCGCATTGAGGAAGTGGAAACCAAAATGGATGCCACCGTATCCCGGGTCAACCAAAATTCGAACATCATTCAGGATCTTCGCACCCGTCTGGAGGGGGCTTTAGCAAAAATTGATGACCTGGAGAATAGGTCGAGGAGGCTCAACTTCAGAATTAGGGGGCTCCCGGAAGAGGTCAAGAACATCCCTGAAGCAGTTCACGCCCTAATAAAATCCCTTATGCCGGACTTTCGTCAACATAAGATGGAGCTGGACCGGGCTCACAGGGCTCTGGGCCCTCCCCGTGTGGATGGTCTCCCCCGGGACATAGTGGTAAAGCCCCATTACTACAGCACCAAAGAGGAAGTCATGGCAAAAGCCCGCTCTAATCCCCAAATCAAAATTCTTAGGCACTCAGTGCAAATCTATGCCGACATATCTCCCTTCACCATCCAGAAATGGAGGTCCCTGAAGCCTCTTCTGACCTTACTATCACAGAAGGAAATTAAGTACGGTTGGCAATTCCCCATTGGGCTGAAGTTCGACTTCCAAAACCAGTCTTATAGATTTGCCTCTTTCCAGGAAGGGGAGAGGCTCCTTCAGCAACTGGGGATCCTCTCCAAAGACCCTCCCTCCCCAATGCAAACCTCATCGTCCAGCCTATCCAAAAGACCACCCCTTCAAGCCCTCTCACCACCCTTTGGCAGAAGCCCAAACACAAGAAGGCCAAGGAAGGAGTTCCACCTTGAAGGGGACGGATGGTCTTCTACATAAAATTCTTCTTGTCTCTCCCTCTTCGTCTCTTTGCGGGAGACGATTTCAATTGGTCTGCCGCCCAGACACACTTCACTGGTTTTGTTATCCCAAACTTTATTCCCTGGTTAACATTTTGACTTTACCATTGCTTTTACTTCCCTAGAAGGATTATCCCATGTGTGACTCATGGCAGGAGCTTTGCCCAGCGGCACCCAGATCACATTTTTGGCCTAGGAGGATCTCATCCTCCCCTCATGATGGGAGGGTGTTGCCTCCTCTCCAAAAAGGGCTATGCAAGTGGGGCGTTTAGGAAAATTTTTCCCTTTTTTTTTTCCTCTCCTATTTTTGTGGTATGGCCCTTACACCTGACTATAGCTCCATTCTGCCTATTTTCCTGTTTAAGGGCAGCACTGCCGTGGGTCACATGATGTCAGTCGGAACTTAGTTTGATGTCTATGTATGCATCTTGTATATTTTTTTTCTCTAGGGGATGTGATGTTTGGAATGGATGCTTTGCGCCTCCTCCTGTCCACAAAGAATGCATATTTGTATTCTCTGGGACGGGACGTTCCCACTAATAGTGGGTTACGTAGTGTTTTTTTCTTGGAGTATGCTCTTCATGCTCTTATTCTCTTTAGCTTTTTCTCTATCTCTGTTATCTCCTTACCTTTTGCTTCTTTCCCCCCTTAGGTTCTATTCTTTCTTCCTGGTGTCAGATGTGGACTCATCGCCCCTCAGGAACCTCAGCTCTCACAATGACTCCCTTCAGATCACCCGCCACTCCTCTCCTGCCTTTGGGACCCAGGTAAGCGACTGGAGGCCGATGTGCGCTTCCCTTTCTCTGCTCCATGGCTGACCATAGCTCCCCTAACCCCCCCTTACCATTAGCCTCTCAGAACATTCAGGGACTGAACTCCCCATCGAAGAGGAAAAAAACACTTCAACACTACGCCACTCAAAAGTTTGATGTGGTGTTCCTGCAGGAAACTCATTTTCCTGCCTCATACTCCCCCCCTTTTATACACCGTAAATACCCCACTTGGTATTTGGCAAGTGCAACAAATAAGACTAAAGGGGTTGGCATTTTTTTCTCTCATAACATTCACTTCTCATGCAGCAAAGTGCTAAAAGACCCGGAGGGACGTTTCATACTCATTAAGGGCCTCATCAACAACCAACTCTACACATTTATTTCCTATTACGCTCTGAACGCGGGACAATCTCAATTCTTTGACTCCCTCTTCCAAGCTACTAACCAATTAGTGGAAGGTACTGTTATTTTTGGGGGGGATTCAAATACGGCCTATGACGTGAGCCTAGATAAGTCCCGTCCTCCCAGCCACAACCAGATAGGCCCCTGAAGGCAGAGCCTGAAGGTAGCTAGACAAATTTTCAAACAGGGTCTGGTAGACGTCTGGAGGGAAATGAATCCCTCAGTCAGGGACTACACACATTTCCCTAGCCCTCATAACACGTTCGCTAGAATTGGTCATCTATTCATCCATAGCAATCCTCTCCCCAGGGTTTCTAAAGTCCTAATAAGAGACTCGGTATTATCTGACCATTCTTGCCTGATTTTGGTCCTTCACAGACTAAATGCTACTCATAAGCCTTTTTCTTGGAGACTGAATGTCTCAATCCTTTGTAACCCTGCCCACGTCACTGAGATAAACACAGCTATTCAGGACTATTTTTGCTTGAATGACACTAATGATGTTTCCCCATCGACTCTGTGGGCAGCCCATAAATCTACCATCTGTGGGAAATTGATACAATTATCCTCCAGGATCCGGAAAGCAAGATCTATTGAGGTTGAAAAATTGGAAAAGGATTTCCTCCAGGCCAGCAAACATTACAAGGCATCCCCTTCCTATTCCTCACAAAGTAAGCTTGAGGCGGCCCGTACTGCTCTGAACCTCGCCCTTATGGCCAAGATGGAGAAACACCTTAGATGGGAGGGAGGGAGATTCTACCTACATAGAGACAAAATCGGGGCTATGCTGGCCCACAGATTGGCCCCTAAACTGAGAATACACGCTACCCCCAAAATCAGACTGCAGGATGGCTCGCTCTCCCAAAATCCCCAATCAATTCCCGGGGCTTTCCAAGATTTCTATTGGAACCTATATAGGGGGGAGCGGTTATCCCCTAACGCTAAGGTCCAAGAGTATTTACATTGCTTACCCATCCCCTCTCTCACAACCCATCACAGAGATGAACTAGAGGCTCCCATCTCTGCTGAGGAGATCATGCAGGTCATCAAGTCTTTAAAACCCAGCTCCGCACCAGGCCCAGACGGTTTCGCAGTCCCCTACTATAAACACTTTGCGGATACGCTAGCCCCTTATATGGCCCGCTTTTTTAACCACCTCCGCGCCAGTCACCCCTTAAACTCTGACCTAAATCCCGCTTTTATTTCAGTCCTGCCTAAGCCCAACAAAGACCCCAGCGTGGTGGAGAACTACCGTCCTATATCCCTGATCAACAATGATCTTAAGATTTTGACGAAAATACTAGCTAACCACCTTTCCAGCTTTATAGGGCTCTACGTCCACAGGGATCAAGTCGGTTTCATCCCGGGAAGGCAAGGCCCGGATCAGATCAGAAGGGCAATAGACGTTATTTCTCTGTTGCAGTCCGGTTGGGACAGGGGACCTCATCAGGAGGGCCTTCTTTTGTCACTAGACATGTCAAAGGCCTTCGACTCAGTCTCCTGGCCATATTTGTTTCAGGTCTTACAGCATTGGGGCTTTGGACAATCCTTCCTGAACATAATAAATGCCCTTTACTCCTCCCCCGAAGCTAAAATCAAATTGCAGGGTTTCCATTCCTCAAACTTTCCAATTAGATCAGGCACACGGCAGGGGTGCCCACTATCTCCCCTGATCTTTGCCCTGGTCATTGAGGTACTGGCTATTTCTCTCAGAAATAATCCGGACTTTCACGGGGTTAGTTGTGGCAATCAGACACATAAATGTGCCTTGTATGCGGATTATGTCTTGCTCTTCATCACAGATCCACATACCTCACTACCTGTCATATGCAAGGCCTTAGATGACTTTGGCAATGCTTCTGGGCTGTTTGTAAACTTTTCCAAATCGGTGGCCCTTAACATTAACTTACCAGACCATTTAGTCGACTCCCTCCATATCTAATCTTTATGCAGCAAATTATCCTCCCATGATCAGCAGACTGTCTTCGGAGTTGAAGGGGTGGGAGAAGCTAGGGATCTCGTGGCTGGGAAGAATCAATTCCATCAAAATGAACCTTCTTCCTAGACTCCTTTACCTTTTCCGGTCCCTGCCCATACCAATCCCCAGGGTTCCCCTCAAGAAGTTTCAAGCTAAGATCATCCGCTTTATCTGGAGTGATAAGGGGCATAGACTTAATAAGGAAACTTTGTTCCGGCCCAGTGATCAGGGAGGGCTAAATCTACCAAATCTTCTTTGGTACTACCAAGCAGCTCAATTATCCCAACTCTCAATCGTTCACTCCAAGAGCTCCCACCTTGACTGGGTTCGGATGGAGAGGCACGCCACCCCCAATCACACCATTGATTTCCTGTTATGGCGTCCCCCAAAGGCGAGACCTCCAATTTTGGCCCCTGCCCTGTCTCATTCCTTTGCCCTCTGGGACAGCGTTAAATCCTCGTCCTCTCTTGTATCCTCATGGCAACCACTCTCCCACTTATTCCACAATCCTCTTTTTGTCCCTGGTATGCATATTTTGGCGTTCCGTTGGTGGTTTGATAAAGCCTCTATAGGATTGGTCACTTTATAAATTCTAAGGGTCCCCTCTCTGTAGCGCACTGCACTAGTAAACTGGACATGCCTAGGTCTGAGGGTTTTAGGCTCCAACAAATTATCCACTTCATCAGGTCCCTTTGCAAGGGCAGTCTCACCCCCCTTTCGTTAACAGCTTATGAACAATGGTGTGGTCAGTCCATGGAGCCGAGGGGGGGCATTTCGGTGATCTATCGCTCCCTGGCTTCCACCCCGGGCAAAACTAGATACATGAGGGATTGGGAGGAAGAGCTCGGCATGGATCTAAATCAGGAGGCATGGCACAGAGCCTATACTGCCTCCACGAAGGGCCTCTGTAATATCACCTTGGTCGAGGCTAACTTAAAGGTTCTCACTCAATGGAACCTAGTGCCCCTCAGGATTGCCAAGATTTTCCCGAACTCTTCTCCCTTGTGTTTCCGCCACTGCGGCTCAATTGGCTCCATGATTCATATTTGGTGGGAGTGTCCCAGGATTAGGGGTTTATGGAACAAAATCTTCCATCTGATTAGGAAAGTCACGGTCCTCCCAATTCCAAACACCCCCCAGTTGGCTCTTCTAAACATGATGGGTCCTGATATTCCGAAACTGGGCAAATGTCTCATATCTTTCATTCTGTCGGGCACCAAGATATCTATTGCTAGAGCCTGGAAAAGGTCCTACGTCTCCTTTTTCCATATAAAGAAAAAAATATCCTGGATCATGACACAGGAGAAGATAGCTAGTATACTTTTGGATACAGTAGAGAAACATGATGCAACCTGGGATCCCTGGCTCTCCTACATGGCCCGGGCTTAAGATAGCTTTCAACGAGTGGGGATACTGAGTCGCGCTCTGGGTCCTCTCCCTCTCTGACACCACTACCTGTTATATCCTCTCCTCCTCTTCTTTTTTCTCCCTTTCCCCTTTTCTCTCTTCTGTCTTGTGCTTTTCTTCTCTCTTCTCTTTTCTTCTTCTTTCGTATTCAGTTATGCTTATTTACTGGTTGCAGTTTCTTTCTGCTCACTGAACAGCTGACACAGCTTACAGCAAGTTAACTTTATTAAGGAGGTTGGGTATCTAGGGTGTTTCTTCCCTAACTGCCTAGGGTTCCTCTGTTATGCTTTGTGATATATTCCAGGTTTTCTGATGTTAATGCTTTCAGCCTCACTATCTTGTCTTTACAGCCAAGGCTTTTTTTTTTTTAGCTAGCTTTTGGTAGCCGGATGGGATTAAGCCTCCTTATCTGGAGGTCGCCTCCCCTCCTAGAGAGTGGCAATCTTGTGATGGCTTAGTGGATCCTGATATGCCAGCTACCTCCTTGGGTGGCTGACGTGGGTGTGGGGACGGGGCGGATCTTGCTCTCGGGTCGCGGCACAGCATGCTCCCATTCGGGGGGCCGCCCTGAGTTGGGATTTCTCTGTCTCCCCTCCGGGGAAGCTGGCCAGGGACGGGGCTCGCACAGGTGGCCGGTTTAGCTTATCTTTCTTGTCTTTGCTTCTCTTCTTGGTTTTTTTTTTTTTTTTCTCAGGACCCTAGATTTGTTTATGGTCCGGTTCTCTTCATGTCAAGCTTTCCGATTCTGTACTGTACCTGTTATATATTGGTATCTCAATTTATTAATAAAAATCTATTGAAAGAAAAAAAAAGAGGGAGTGCGCATGCGCGGAGCCGACAAGATGGACGCTTAGTCCCCGTGCTCCGTCCCGCTCCGGTGATTCAGACCCCCAGAGCACAGCAGCGAGGAGGCCCCCCCTCACAGTCGCCTCTCCTGAGCCTACCACCTCACAGGGGATTCCCCCATGAGCACGACTCAGGCCAGGAGGGACCTGCGGGAACAATTCTCGGCCGCAGACGCCCAAGCTGGAGGCCCCAAGATGGCGGCAGAATGCTCGTCCCGCGAAGAAGGCCGCAGCATCTCCCCCGCACAATCCTCATGGAGGGAAGAGGTAGGAGACAGATATCCCATAAACGCTACCCACCAGGGTCCCACTTCTCCTGCTTCCACCGAATCCCTCCTGAACCAGACAATGGAGGAGCTAATGATGACTCCGGCCCAATCTTACTCTAACATCCTCCCGGCCCAGCAGGGGAGCCCCCCGCACTCACAGGACTTAGCCCTCATGTTCTCCAAATTCGCTGATCTACTGGACAGGGGATTAGCTAACACTGCTTCTAAGATCACTTCTGAGATCAAAATAGATCTACAAAACCTTGGGACACGCATTGAAACGATCGAATCCAAAATGGACGCCACGATCGCAAGGGCTAATCAAAATACAGACAGAATACAGGACATACACAGGGAACTAGAGGAGGCAATCGCCAAAATAGATGAGCTTGAAAATAGATCCAGAAGGCTAAACTTTAGGATCAGAGGCCTCCCTGAAAGCATCACAGATATCACAGGAGCTGTCCAAACACTTATCAAGGAATTTCTGCCGGACTTACAGCCAAATAAATTGGAACTGGACCGTGCTCACAGAACCTTGGGCCCCCCGCGCTCAGACGGGCTCCCCCGCGATATTGTTGTTAAACCACACTATTATGGGGTCAAAGAGGACTTAATGAGAAAAGCCAGACGTGCTTCACAAATCCACCTCTTGGGGCATCCTATTCAACTATTTGCTGATATCTCCCCCTATACCATACAACGCAGACGCTCGCTCAAACCCCTGCTGACAATCCTGCAACAGAAGAACATCAAGTATTGGTGGCAATTCCCCTTTGGCCTGAAATTTGAATTGAATAACAAGTCCTTCAAATTCACCTCCCTACAGGATGGTGAATCTCTCCTGCAGAAGCTGGGTCTCCTCTCCAAAGACCCCCCCCCTCTCCCATGGAAGCTTCCACCCCATCCAGCTCCAAACGACCTCCCCCATCAAGCCCCCTTACTCCCTTATGGCAGAAATCCAAATCCAAGAAAGCCAAGGACAGCCTACCACCCTGATGGCCCCCGACTTCTCTATGGGTTCCCAATCCTTACTCACCTCTTCTTCACAAAATTTTCCTGAAGGAAATCTCTTTGAACTCTGACCTTTGCGGTCTCACTGACTTTATTCACCCTCAGGTGTCTATAATGTTCCCCTTTTGAGACTCGGTCCCCCGGGACCCCCTGACCCCTCTGCTGGTCCCCAACGGCTTTTGCCCTTATCCCACAGTTTGTTTGTTGTGCCTTGGACGAAGGAGCGGCGGCTCGGCTGGATACCCCGCCCCCCCTCAATTTTCGGGGAGCGGGGGGCCCTCCGCTGAGCGGCAGCCCGCTCTCATACCCAACACTCCCTCTGGTAGTGGCCAGAGCCCCCCCTTTTTTCCCCAATTTTGGTCTCCAGCCCTTTTCTGTTGATCGAGGGCCTTCGTCCCCCTAGTGTTGTCATCGTTTGCGGACATGATTCGAACATTCCATCATGCTACTCTCGCTGCTAGTTTCACTATGTTTTAAGTTGTTACCTTTTTTCCCTTAGGGGTCTGTTCATTGGAGCGGCATACATGCCCTCTCCCTTACCCGAGGAGAAAAGACTCTTCTCTCCCCGGGTCAGGTACCCCCTCCCCGAGGGGGGACAAAAATTTTTGTTTTGTTCTCTTTTTTTTCTCAAACTTTTGAGAAAAACGGGATATATTCCCCAGGTTTACATTTGTTATTGCTTACCATTATTGTTGTTTTCCATGCTATTGCCTCTCTCTCTCTCTGACCTATACTTTGTTCTTCTCTCTCTCCCAGTGACCAAGGGACTCACACAACCCGCAAGCTACCTCAAGCTCAAGTAATTGGGCGCCCACTACGAAACATTCTCCGAATTTCCCCCTCCAGGACGAGGTAAGTGCCTGTTGTTACTTAGCGGTCCGATCTTATCTGCTCCATGGCTGACCACCCCCCACCAGCATCTTCCCTACGTCTGGCCTCTCATAACGTTCAAGGGCTAAATTCGGCTGTGAAACGCAGGAAAGCTCTACAATTCTACCATGATAACAAAGTTGATATCCTGTTCCTTCAGGAGACCCATTTCCCAAAATCATACACCCCTCGCTTTCTACACCCCAAATTCCCCTCCTTTCACTTGGCCAGCGCTGATAATAAGACCAAAGGAGTAGCCATCCTTTTTGCCAAACGCTGTAACTTTATCTCTTCATTCACCTTTAACGATCCCGAAGGTAGATATCTCCTAGTTAAGGGCAATATCGATAACCGCACCTATTCTCTAATTTCTTACTACGCCCCGAACGTAGGGCAAAGCAATTTCTTTAAGGCTATGTTTGCCTCCCTCGACCCACTCCTCGAAGGGACAATCATATTCGGAGGGGATTCCAACGTTGCCTTTGACACAGGCTTGGACAAATCTCGTCCCCCAGGCAAGGGCCTCATCCGCCCTACCAAACAAAGCCTAGCGGTGGCCAAGGCTCTGAACCAACAGGGCCTGATAGACGCCTGGAGAGAAATGAACCCCTCCAAACGTGATTACACCCACTACTCTAGCTCTCATAATTCCTTCTCAAGGATAGATCACTTTCTCATACCTTGCTCCTTAA
>BLSH010068501.1:61468-81066 GCA_018402905.1 Glandirana rugosa
ACTTTGATCTCACATCCTACCCCCCCTCTTTCCCTTTCGTTTCCCCTCTCTGTCTTCTCCCATCTCTCTCTTCTCCCCTCTCTGTCTTTTCGTCTTTGATTTGGTGACTCTCGCCTCTACTCTCTCTTCCTTTAAGTCCCTTCACTTTCTCTCTCTCACTCACTCCTTCTGAATTCCTTAAACCTCGGAAGTCCCTTGGTCACTCTCTCTCTTTCACTTCCCTGAATTTCCTTCTCTCTCATCTCCGCTCTCAGTGGTTTAGTTTCTGCTTTTCTGTCTCTCCCCTCTTCTCTCTCTACCCTCTTCTGTCTCTCCCCTTTGCTTTCCCTTTCTCCCCCCCATCCTACACTCTAGTTTCAAACTTTTCTGGTTATGCCAACCGACTTGTATACAGGACACATTGTTCAGATCCCTCCTGTTTCTAGAGGGATCATGGAGCCTTGTCGCGGGTACAGAGCAGGCGAGCCTAGACTTCCCTGCTCAGTTCCCTACATGCCTTGTATGTTTGACGGAGACAGGGCTGCAACGACAGCTCCCTTCATTACCCTTAAAACGCTCCCTGTCCCGCCTGGCGCAGATTGTTCCCATGAGGGGCGCCGGGCGGGTTATGGATAGCCCCTTCCTCCCTCATTTGTGGTTCGGGCTCTCATGTGGCCCTCTACTGTCTCCCTCTTGTGTTTATATCATGGTTCATTTAGTATACTCCCAAGCGCCTCTGTATGTGTCCACACATCTTTTTGTTAATTTACCTATGATGTTGTATACATATCTTCTGTATTACCTCATGTCGGTCCTGCCTTTTATCTTATGTTATAAAAAAAAAAATAAAAACTTTTGAAAGAAAGAAAAAAAAAGAAAAAATTTGCCAGAGATCGAACAGTTTCATTAAAGACAACTTCTGTTTCAATTTACGAAGACTAGAGAAAGGAATATTAGACCTTACAGATGTAGAATCCATTTGTGGGTCAAGCACTAAATTAAAATCTCCCCCTATAATTAACTCTCCCTCTGCAAAAGAGTCAAGCAACCATAAGTATTTAATCCCTTGAGGGACCTGGGAAGAATTTGGAAGATACAGATTAGCCAAGGTGCACATGGTCAATCCAAGCTTAACCTTGAGAAATATATATCTCCCCTGAGAATCAATTCTAGAATCCAGAACCTGACACTTTGCATTTTTATGAATAGCAATTGAGAATCCTTTAGATGTTGCACATGGATTTGTACTATGGAACCAGGAGGTAAAATATTTGTTTTTACAAGAAGGAAAAGAGTCTGAACGAAAGTGTGTTTCTTGAAACACTATATCCACCCTCTCTTTGTGAAGATAGTGTAGGATCTGAGTGTGTTTATTGGGGTGATTCAGACCTTTCACATTAAACATACAAATTGATACAGACATATGGTCGGATCACCCTAATATATTCATTCCCATCCTGCCGGGGGCTGGAGGACAGCAAGGGCATGAGGGGCCGAGCGAGGAGCAGGGAGAGAAGGAGGGAAAGAGGAAGAAGAAAAAAAAACACGGCACACCCCCCACATCATAAAAATCATGCAAGACAGTTCCCCAACCTGAAATGTAATTTGATTGACCCTGAAATCTACAGGACCAAAAGAAAAAACTAATAAGACAATACTGCCAATCCCCCCCCCCCCCCCAAAAAAAAATTGAGAAACCTATCGTGGAGAGAGGGGATGCTTAGACAGTCGAGCTATGCCGGTCAGAGCAGCAGGACCGGAAAAAAAAAGGGGGGTAAGAACCCCCTCTTTGTTCCCCCACCAGGTGCCTGTGTGAAGGCCACTGTAATCCGACATTTGTCAGAGTGACACACGAAAAAAAAACAAAAAACATTAGGGGCAGAATAGGGGCCATTAGGGAGACACGGGATGGGGGGTGAACCCTTATTTTGTTTTGGCCACGGATCAGTACCTTCAGAATTATATCTGTCCCTGGAGTAATTTCAATACAATGTGTGTACACACAAGAGAAATCGCAGATGCTGACACGAGTGTTCAGAGCCAAGATATTTCTGCTTTATTTGTTCCTCTTTTTAAGCTTATAAAGACTTTGCAAGGCGTTGCAGGAAATGTCTTATAGATGTAACACAAATGGACATTAAGCAAAAGAACATATAAGTTCATGATTGGATGTATCTATGTGAGTATAAGGTTCTTCCAGGATATGATAATCTTCTGTCTTGGGTGCAGCTTCTTCCTGAAGGCGCCATCTTAGAAATCATCTGTTTCTTCCCTTATTGTTTGTTAGTAGCAAACCAAGAAAGTATAAAAGTAATCTGACTAGCATGTTTGAGCAAGGAATATGTGTATATAATAAGCTAATAGCATAAATGTGTATAAAGCATGCATGTGACACCATTGAAATAGGCATTTTACTATAACCATTAATTACATCCATTACAATTTCAGCTCAATTACAGTTTGAGGGAAAGGGTAAAAAAAAGGAGAAAGAGGGGACCTCTCCTCTCTTTACTTTACACAAAATTTGTATGGAATAATAGATTTATATTCTGTAATATGTCAAAAACCATGCAACTCCCCTCCCATATCCTCCCTCAGTCATTCCCTTCTCCATCCCCACTCAATTTCTAATTAACCCTTTGATACATTTTATTGATGATGTTTAGTATGTGCCTCCTGCCAACTGGTGGTGGTTTTAGGATAGGAGGTTTGAAGGGCCAGTCTGGTAATTCCACTTGAGGCAGTTTAAAGATTTTAAGCAGTTTAGGCAGGTCACTGAGATATCTGAATACGCCAGAGTCCCCATTTTTAGTTGTCAATTTAAAATGAAAAGCCCATCTATAACTAATTCCATTGGCAGTCAAAATATCCAACAAGGGTTTCAGTGCTTTTCTTAATTGAAGTGTACGCTTAGAGAGATCAGACAGTAGTATAACCGGAGCTCCTTCAAACTGTATACCTTTCGATCTTCTGGCCACTGCCATGATAGCCTCTCTAACTGAAAAAAAATGAATTCTGCACACAACGTCCCTTGATTTATCTATTTCCATAAGTCTTCTACCTGAGGACCTACAGTATGTACTCTGTCAATCTTAATTACAGATGATGAGTCTTTATTAAGTAATGTATTAAAGATTGACTGAATCGTTTTATGCAAATCCTTGTTTTCAACAGTCTCTGATAGGCCCCTGATCCTTATATTGTTCCTCCTTGCGTAATTTTCTTGATCGTCTAACTGGTAGATGATCTACTGTATCTGATATGTTTGAGCGTTCAAAACTTCATAGTGGGTTTCTAAATGTGCATATGTAAGTTTGACTGCAGCTTCCATTTCAACAATGCGGGATCTTATGCCTGAGATTTCTCTTTTAAGAGCAGTGATTTCAGATTTGCATAAAGTCTCTAGGCGAACCAGGTACTGTTCAAGATCTACCCTTGTTGGTAATGAACGAACGTAAGAACATAGATCATCATCTTCCAATGTTACCGGGTTTTAATTTTTGCTTTGGCGTATGCTTTGGGCATGGCATCAATTTAGTTTCCTGCCCGTCCCCTGTGATATTCATGGAGCAAAGTGGCGCCTCAGAAATTGGCAATTTATCAATAATGTCAGATTTATCCTGGCTGGTTAAAGTGGCCAAACATGGTTGCGGTAAACATATAGATAAATCAATTTTACCTGTATTTTGCCGCTCTGCAGACTTGATGTGGGTCAGTTCTTGGAAACCATGAAATCCCTGAGAATCCTGTGGTCCCCTTAGGTCCTGCAGAGAGCCGTGGGGTGCGAGCCCAGAATTTATTCCCTGATTTGTACCCGGGCAAGGAAAGACACCTGCCCGCTGGCTCCCATCCCCGTTCCGAACATAGCTCCGGCAGCTCTCCAGCATCTCCGACTCCCCCTTAGTTGATCTTCTTTATGATCCAGTATTGAATCTGCTGAAAGTGGAGAGAGGGATCCCTTGTTGTCATGGCCCCAACATCAGCCTCAGACTCCACACGTAGCTCCTGCGTTGGCTGCACCAGCTGCACTGGATGAGCTGTTAGGTCAGCTGCTCCCCCTTTACAGGGCGAGGCGCTGGGGGAAGCATGCACCAGGGTGTCCAGCTGGACACTGGACTGCGTGGACTGCACACCGGGCACCGCCGGCAACGGAGGACCAGAGCGCACTCCCCCATAGCTACCCACAGCAGCGATGTGAACGGCATCAGACGGGGAGACTGGGCGGGACGCTGACCTCAGCTGTTGGCTCATTGCAGGCTCTTTCAGTAAGTCCCTATTAAGGTCTTTATTCAAATCTCTCGCTGGCTGCTCCACCTTTGGATCCTTGGAGTTCTTATGATGTTTTTTGTCCCCCATGGTGACCAAGCCAAGCCAGGTAAGAGATAGACAGGAGACCTGACCTTAGAATCCATAAGTCCAGAGATCCGTGAGGTCAGTTGGCAGTACCGCGACCAGAGATGACAAAATGTAAGAGTCTGTTACCATTACCAGGGAAGTGGAAGAGCAGTGCAGGTGTAACGGTATAACAGCAGGTATAACGGCAGGTATAACGGTGTGGTATAATGGTGTGGCAGCAATGTAGCAGCAGCAGCAGCTGCTCAGGTACCAGAGGTACCAACGAAACAGACCAAGCCAATTATGAACAGCATGAACAGCACGAACACAGGCACCGGGTGGCGATGCAATCAACCGGTCCTACACGCCCAGGGCAGGGAGCTCAGGTGAGACACATCTCACATCACCATCATCAGCTACTCCACCCCCCTATTGTCAGCTACTTCACCCCCAGGAAACCAGGGCTTATTTCAAACCCACAGATAGGAACAGCTATCTTCCTATCCAGAGTGGACACCACTGCACCTGGCTACGGAATATACTGAAGGGCCAATTAACAAGGGTTAGGAGGAATTGTTCCACTTTAGATGGTTATCTGGATCAGGCCCAAATTATCAACATATCAAACACATCAAACATATTTTGTGAAAAGGGTTATGACCGCCATTGAATGGAGGAAGTTTCCTCGTTATCACATACAGACCTGTTAAGTAAAAGGGCCGATAGGAACAGGAGTGATGGACTAGAATGGGGCTTCATCTCTGGGTTCCATACCCAATATCGGGAAGTCCAGACAATTTTCTAGACAATTTTCCGAAGACACTGGCATATATTGAGCCTGGATAAGACCTTGGGACCAGTATTGCTAAGTGTCCCTAAATTCATTTATAAAAAGGGGGGGTGTGGGGGATAGGTTGGTGAAGAAAGTTTTGGACCCACCAACACACTCCCGGACCCTTTGGGACTGTGTAGGCTTCTTTGCATGCCATAGATGTAGGCCGTGCCGAGAGGCCTGCAGGGTCAGTAGAGGCTTTGATAGATTCACGTCCCCTTCGAATGGCAAAGAATTTCAGATCAAGGAATTAATCACATGTAACATGACACATGTGGTGTACGCCTTGGAGTGTCCTTGCGGGTTGCTCTATATTGGGAGGACCAAGGGACCTTTGAGGGTCAGGATTGCTGAACATATAGCAAACATCAAATTGGGATTCAAGTATCATAATGTCTCCCTCCACTTTAAGTTACACCACCAACAGGATCCCTCAGGACTCAAATTCTGGGGAGTAGATAGGATCAAATCAGTATGGTGGGGTTCTAATATGGTCTGCAATTTGTCTAAATGTGAAACCCAATAGATATATGACAGATTACTTGGCACCTAAGGGGTTGAATATTGATCTCAATATTAATTGTTTCATCAGTGACTCCTGAAACCTCACTGATATGGGAGTGACCCCGTATGATGAATTGTCATACGAGGAGCCAGCACTAACAGGTATTAGTAAATATTAGGTGAGGTGTGTTAGATGATTCTACTCATAAACTTACGGATGGATCAATATGAGCCCTATTGATTAGTACTTTATCCAATTCTAAAAAGGAGTTAATATTGTTTTAAGCATTTGTAGATTCATTTTTATTGGATATAGTATGTCTTTATTGTTGTAAATACAACATTTTATATGTTGACTCACCTGCATATTCATATATATGACTGTGGTGGCGGTATCGGTATGGACCATGTAAGTGATGGACCTATGCTGCTATGATTGTCATGTATTTATGTGGTGGAATATTTAAGTGAGTTTTTGATGTTTTTAATTTAATTTTTATGGGCAACGTGTCTGTGCTGCACGGGCTCGCCCAGGGACAGATATCCGTGTAGTTGATGCCCGTTCTAGTTACCAGGCAATGGGCAGACATGCACAGTGTGGCGCAGTCGTTCCAAGTGCCGGGTCATGGGCGGACATGCGGAGCACTGTACACTCGTTTACTACACAGCTGCACAATTGGACTTTCGCCTCTCTTATGCACAGCTGTCTAGGTCGGGAGGCGACGTTGTGGGGCGGTGTCTGTCGAGGTCCTCTATTTAACTGATGTGCCGTGCCGCCGGGCCACGCCCTCAGTCGAAGTCAGCACCAGGAAGCATAGCAGCGGGCTCATCTGAGAAGCCGAGGCATGGAGAACTGGTGTGCGGTGATGTACTACGAATTATACAAGATTTTATTGTGTATTATGTAAGTGTGTTTTATTGGGGGGCATTTAAATAAACCTAGAAGGTATTATGCTATCTCTGGCGTTCTGTTTTTTACATATGCCTGAATGTGACGGAACATCTGTGATGGTCTGAAGTAAAAAGATTGGGCTATTCATTAACCACTTCAGCCCCGGAAGGATTTCACACTTTAGGACCAGAGCACTTTTTGCGATTCGGCGCTGCGTTGCTTTAACTGACAATTGCACGGTCGTGCGACGTTGCACCCAAACAAAATTTGCGTCCTTTTTTCCCCACAAACAGAGCTTTCTTTTGGTGCTATTTGATCATCGCTGCGTCATTTCTGATCGCCGCTATAAACAAAAGAAGAGCGACAATTTTGCAAAAAAACCCAAATTTCTTACTTTTTGCTAAAATACAAATCCAAAAAAAAAATACAAAAAAACATTTTTTTCCACCGTTTTTGGCCGATTTATATTCTTCCTCATATTTGCGATAAAAAAAATCGCAATCGGCATTTATTGATTTGTGCAAAAGTGGCCGCATTTACGGATGATGAGAATTAATTTCTGGGGGTTTTATTTATTTTTTATTAGTAATGGCGGCGATCTGCGATTTTTAGCGGTACTGCGATATTGGGGCGGACATGTCGGAACATTTTGACACTTTTTTGGGACCATAGGCATTTATACAGCGATCAGTGCTATAAAAATGCACTGATTACTGTGTAAATGCCATTGACAGTGAAGGGGTTAACCTGCAGGGGGAGCTCTAAGGTTAACTATGTTCCCTGGGCATGTTCTAACTGTGGGGGGACTGCCCTAGCAGGGGAAGGGAAGTGATCACAGCTTCCGTGTAGAGGAAGGCTGTTATCACAGCCCTTCCCCCTTCACAGAACGGAGGTCCGTGTTTACTTACACGGACCTCCGTTCTTTCACTCCGGGGGGGGGGGCATCGTGGGTAGCCGGCGGCGATCGAGGTCGCCGCACCCACTCCCTGGCCCTCCCCGAACACAGTGAGCAATCTCGCAGCCGCCGTCAGATGACAGCGATTTGCGATATCACACCACTTTGTCGCCGTCAACCTGCGGTTGGCGGTCGGCAAGTGGTTAAGGCGCATTTCTTGCCGGCTTCATGTAAGTGCAGGTCTTACGGGGAAGGTCCACGATATGAAGTTTGAGAATGGAGTCACATCTTTCCTGACTTTTCTCTCACAGTGTGCTGTCTCTACCTGAACTGTGTGGGAAGGAGCGCTGCTTTTTGATACAAGTTTCCAACACTGAACATTATTGGACTTTTTTTGTATCTGTATTTGAACTGTTTATATGGATTTTATTTGAGCAGCAGCTCAAGCATATATTGAACTTAATAGTACCTGTTGGTGCTGAAGGATTGTAGGAGGGCTAGTTCAATCCGTTTTTTAATATATATATATATATATATATATATATATATATACTAGACTGTGTATACATATATACATATATTAAAGAGGAAGTAAACCCTGATGGGGTTTATTCTCTCTATGTTACCCTGCAATGTAAAAGCATAATGGGCTAGTATGCATCGCATATTAGCCCATTATGTGCCACTTACCTGCATTGGAAGCCCGCAATGTCCAGCGATGTCCCCGTTTCAGGCCGCGTCCATCTTCTGCCCCTCTTCCTTCCATGGCCACGATCTCCGGTTCTGTGACTGGTCAGAGTCGTGTGATGTCACTTCCACGCATGCACATGGGAGCTGCCAGTCACGGCATGATCTCAGTGAAGGAACGGCGCGGAGGCTGTTTCTTCACTGCTCATGTGCACGATGATGTGGGCACATGCAAGTACACTGCATATCTCCTAAACTGTGCAGGTTTGGGAGATATGCAGGGAATCTACAGGTAAGCCTTATTATAGGCTTACCTGTAGGTTAAAGTGGTTGTCACGGGTTGACAACCACTTTAATACACTGCCTGAAGTGTATTATATAGTATACACTGCCTAATGAACTGTATATATAGTCTACACTGAATGCAGAGTATATATATATATATATATATATATATATATATACTTTAGAACATTATAGGGTGTTTGCAGCAACTTCGCCGCCGCAGAGCGCCCCATAATGCATTGCACACAGACGGCTTGCACAGCTCTTCTCCGTTGGTGTAGTATAAAGACCCCCCAGGACAGAGTGAAGATTATGATAACTTGTTTTTTTTAAATCAAACTGGTGTTTATTGACAAATAGACAATACAGAATAAGAAAAGGCATATATGAAACCGTTACAGCTTGAAGTACATCTTGTCAGTGTAGTTACATAATAAGGCTTACATGTTGTCAGGTTGTTAACATTTTCTTTAATTAAGGTGGCAGTGACTGTCAAAAAGTCTCCTTCGCTGTATATAAGCTAACCCAACTATGTTGATTATTCGACCGTTTCTTCAAACAGGCAGAGAAAGAAAGACTTGAAAACAAGAAACAAAAAAGAAAACCAGAAACATTTGTTACCTCTATCTCTTTCCTTCCCTTTTCTCCATCCCTTGTAACCGGCTATCCACCACGGCCTCTTACTCCTATCCCACCCCGCTCCCTCTCATACCGAGGATCCTGAGGTCTCCGAGGACCTGTAGTCTTTATAGGCCGGTTAGCAGCCGCTGACCAACCAGTTCTAATGGGCTCAACCCAGGGGTATCCAGCCACGGTGCCCATAGTTTCTCGAATTTGCCGGGGCATCCCCTGTGTTGGTATATGTAATGTTCAAGCTTAAGGGTATCTCCCATGTGTGAAATCCATAACTTAATCGATGGTGGCGTGTCTAGTGTCCACTTCAGAAGTATTAGTCTCCTAGCTTGGAAGAGGGCCCTGGAGACCGCTACTCGAGTATGTTCTACCGATATGACATCCTCCAAGGAGCCCAATATACAGTGAATGGGATTCAGTGGTGTGTTTGTAAGGAACACTTTGTTTATAGTGTCCAGGACCCCCCTCCAATATCTATGAAGCTTCGGGCAATACCACATAAGGTGGATGAGGTCTCTGGTCCCCACCCAACATCTTTTACAAAGGGGGCTTGCCAGTACACCTATTTTATGTAATAGCACCGGTGTGCGGTGAGTCCGCAGTAGGATGAATAGTTGGGAAGTTTTCTGTGCCTGGTTCAGGGAGCAGATGGGAAGGGCCTGCAGAGCGTCCTCCCACTGATCCCCTGACACCTCACCCAGGTCCCTCTCCCACTTCTGCCTAGCCCTCATGGGGTAATTGTCCAGGTAATCGTGTAAGAGCATACCATAGCAAAGTGAGATTAAACCTTTAGTCTCAGTGACTGATTTAATTAAATGAAAAATTGGGGTGGGAGAATGAGACCACTCTGTCCCCTCCCCCTGTGTTTTAACCGCGTGTTGTAGCTGCAGGTAGTAAAAGACCATACTGGGTGGCAGAGCATAACTAGCTTGAAGCGTATGAAAGGGGAGCAGCTTGCCGTTGCAGAAAATCTGGGCGAGATGGGTAATGCCGTATGCACACCATCTCGGTCCCTGACTTAACTTAGCCAGTTCCTCATATGAGGCATTGTTCCATATGGGACTAAACTCAGTGAACCCCCGCACCCCCTGGAGTTGCTTGGCTTTGTTCCATATTTTTTGCAATAAGGCATATGTGGGCATTCGTTTATTCGGCTTCTGGAATTGTTGGGCCTCCAGCCCCTCCGGGATGGACCTTGCCCGAGTACCCCAGAGTAGCAATTTTGCCGTGTGGGATGCTGGTTCCTGGGACATCATCCCCACCAGCTGCTGCAGCTGTGCAGCCAGGTAGTCTAGCCACGGGTTGGGTAATGCCTAACCTCCACCATCCTTGGGATACTGCAACTGTTCTAGTTTTATTCTGGGGGTTCTAGTGGACCATAGAAGACATCAAAACAGGGAGTTCACTACCCAGAAGGTTTTGAGTGGAATCACTACTGGGGTGTTATGAATCATATACAAAAGTTGGGGCATCAAGTTCATTTTAATTAGATTTACTTTACCTGCCAGTGACATTTTTAACCTATTCCAGATATCTATTTTATCTCTAAACTTGGTAAGAAGTGGGTGTATATTCAGGCTGCAGAAATCTGTAGGTCTGGGCGAAATCTGGACTCCCAGGTATTTAAAGTTGGCTACTAGGGGAATATGGTTCTGGGATAGCGTCTCTCTCTCCGGTAGCTCATCCAGTATTAACATTGCGGATTTATTCCAATTTATGGTAAGGCCAGAGAAATGCCCAAACCTAGTTATCAGGGACATGACTTTTGTCAGCGATGCTGAGACATCTCCAAGAAATAGGAGCATGTCATCAGCATACAGCATCATTTTTTCTTGTAGTGTACCATAGTTAAATCCGACGATCTGGGCATCGTCTCGCACCTGGGCAGCTAATGGCTCAATGGCTAATGCAAAGAGCAAGGGGGACAGGGGACTCCCTTGCCTAGTCCCCCTACCCAGAGCGAACAGGGGTGACATCCTGTCCGAAACCCGTACCGCCGCCTGTGGGGCCTTATACAGAAGTCTCGTCCAGGATATAAACGTGTCCCCAAACCCTAATCTAGACAGCACTGCCCATAGATATCTCCAGCTGACACTGTCGAATGCCTTGTTGGCATCCAGTGACAGGAGTGCTCTCTGTCCAGTGTTGTCCGCCCTAGTCTGCAGATTAACAAATAGCCTCATGAGGTTGGTAGCTGTTGACTTGCCAGGCATAAAGCCTGCCTGGTCAGGGTGAACAATAGTATGGATAACTTTGTTAAGTCGTAAGGTTAAGACCTTCGCCAGGATCTTAATGTCACTCTGCAGCAACGATATAGGCCTGTAGGAGCCGGGGTCGAGGGGGTCTTTACCTGGTTTAAGTATGAGAATTACCGTCGCTCTGGTCATGGACGAGGGGAGGGATCCCAGATCCCTGGAGGCATTAAAGACCTCCAGCAATCTGGGAAGAGTCTTGTCCCCAAATTCCGCATAAACCTCCGCAGGGATGCCATCATCCCCCGGGGCCTTGCCTGTGGCAAACGTACCCACCGCCTCCTGGAGTTCTTCCAGTGTCAATGGTGCATCCAGATCCCTCCTGTCCTCTGGGGACAGGGTAGGAAGGGGTATGGACTCAAGAAATTCCTCCAAAGAGGCATCCGAGTAGTTCTTCCTGGATTTATATAAATCCATGTAGAACGAGGCCAACTCTGCAACTATGTGGTCCGGGTCATTCACAACCCTCCCCGCCGCGGTACGTAACGCCCCTATGGTAGGGGAGGAGGCATGGGATCTGGCAATTTTTGCTAATAGTCGTCCCGTCCTCTCCCCCTCCTCATAGAATGCTGCCTTGGTAAAGAAGCGTTTTCTCTCCGCAGTGGAGGATCTCAAGCGGTCCAGAGAGTCCTGGGCCGCCATCCATGCCTCCCTTGCCGAGTGTGTGGGGTCAGTGGTGTATGCAAGTTCTAGGCTGCTTACCTGATTCTCCATTAGGTCCCTCAAAGCCTGAGAATTGTGTTTTATATTTTGGATTTCCGCGATGAAGACCCCTCTCAGGTATGCCTTAAAGGCGTCCCATGTGATCAAGGGGTCTCCATGGTCGTGGTGGTCATTGATATATGATGTTATTTGATGGCCCACTACTTCCCGATTTGGGAGTAGTTTGAGCCAGAAGGCATTAAGCCTCCAGGGAGCTCTGTGTAGAGTGGAGCGGGGACCCGTAACCAGACGTGCCACCACAGGGGAGTGATCTGATACACCCCTGGGGTGGTATTCAACCCCAGCCACTGCGTTAAGGATATTAGCCGAACCTATACAAAGGTCTATTCGGGAGAGGGACCCATGTGTCTTAGAGAAGCAAGAAAACTGCTTGGTGTTGGGGTGTCTCAAACACCAGGTATCTGTCCAACCCACCTCGGCTAGCAGACGGCCCAGCACAGTGCCCCGTCCGCCCACCGGGCCCGTGGCCGGAGGGTGTTTATCGAGTTGTGGGTGTACATATCCATTTAAATCCCCCATTAGCAGAGTAGGGACATCAGGCTTGTCCATTTGGTATGTCAGTAGCAACTGAAGCACCTCTCTGGAAAATGGGGGGGTATATAAAAGAAAGCCAAAATAAGAGTCATACCAGACAGTTTACCATATAAAAATACATAGCGTCCCATAGGGTCTATTTCAGCATCTATTTCCTGGAAGGCCAAGGACTTATGTATCAGTACGCTCACTCCGCGGGAATAAGCGGAGTGGGTGGAATGATATGCCTTGCCGACCCAAGCATACCTTAAGCAGGAAACCAAGTCTTTGGTAAGATGTGTCTCTTGGAGAGACACAATCGCTGGATGAAACTTCTTAAGGCATGAAGAAATCATGGTTCGTTTCAGCGGGTCATGCACCCCTCTAACGTTCCAGGAAATTATTGTTGTAGAAGCCATCTTAAAGTTCGGGAGCGATAGAGGGCACCGGGGAGGCCCGACACCTCTGCAGTTTCAGGGGCCATGTCTCTTCCAACTTATGGCTTGGGGTCAGCGAACAGTCTTAATGTGAAGGGTAGAGAGCGAGGCAGGGCAGGTCGTGGTCTCCGGGGTACAAACTGCCAGTTAGTTACTAATCCGTGCATCTGCGCACCAAAAATGTTATTTTGATTCCTTTCTTTTCCGTAAACTGGAGACGTTGAATGCCTTAACTGTGGTACAAGGGTGGTAGGCTCTGGCCCACCGTGCTCATTCACCAGGTCAACAAAACTTTTGCCAACAGGGCAACCAAACAACTGTTGTAGAGTCCTCTGCTCTACCAAACTGTGGACCATCTTGGATATCCGCATTTAGTCCAGGAGCCAGTGTGGTGCACACCAAAAGGACCGAGAATTGGTATGCTGATGATGAAACTGGTAACACTTCCCGTTAGTTTAGTGTGTGAATCTGGAAGTTTGGGAATCGTGTTTCCTTGCCGCCTGTTCCGCACCCTACTAGCGGTCTTCTCCCCTGTCAGCTTGGCGCCCATGCCGATGGTTTTGTTCATTATGGTCCAGCCAGTCGGCAGCCTCCGATGCCATCTCGAAGAAGGAGACCTGTCCCCCGACTGTTACTCGGAGTTTGGCTGGGTAGAGCATAGCATAGGTAATCTGGAGGCATTGCAGTCTTTGTTTAACGTCCGTGAATCTTAGCCGTTTGCGCTGAACTTCAGCCGAGAAGTCTGGGTAAAAGGAGACTCTGCTACCATTGTACTGAATTGCTCCCCTTTCTCTTGCAAGACGCAGGATCACCTCCCTTTAGTATCCTGGCCAGCATAGAACGGGGTCTATTTCCTGGCGGTGGAGGGCACGGTGGGGTGCGGTGGGCCCGCTCAACTGCGAATAGGGAAGAGAAGGCCTCCCTACCAAAAGTCTCCAGCAGCCAGTCCTCCACAAAGGTCGTGGGGTCCCAGCCCTCAATCTTCTCCGGCAGGCCCACAATACGCACATTGTTCCCCCTCAGCCGATTCTCGATGTCATCTGTTTTGGCGGTATTCTGTGTGGCTTGTTGTGCAGCAGCCCTAGTGTCCCTGGCCAGGGGTGGTAGTTGATCTTCTATGTCACTAATTCTGCCCTCCGCTGCCGTTGTGCACTCTCTGATCTTCTGTAGGTCCTGGCGCAGCAGGAAGACCGACCCCGCCAGGCCCCCGAACTGCGCTTTTAAATCATCCACTGCCGCAGTGCACTTGTGGACCGCTATCAGAATATCTGTCAATGTGGGCTGGGTGTTCTCTTCTCCGGGGCCCTCAGAGCTGTTTGAGCCTAGCCCCATTGAGGTCTCCAGAGGTAGCGTGTCATTCTGCCCTCCCATCTCCATGTCCTCAGCCTGGGTTTTGGGTGTGGAATGCACCGCAGCCGACACCCTCTGGGTGTAAAATAGCATGTCTCGGGGCTGCTCTTTAGGGGTTTTGGAAGGTTTGAGTTGCTTACCCTCTCGTTCTGGTTGTTTGTCGGCACCTCGAGGAGCGTGCTGTCAAAGCTGAGGGCCGTCGCCATCTTGAGCCTCCCTGGCCGCACAGGCCGCAGGCGGTTTGTCGGCTTTACGGGACATCTCCCACCTCGGGCGTGAACTGCGGATAGCCCAGGTGCCTTCTGGGCAGCAAGGAGCAGGTGTTAGATGGTGCAGATCCGGTGATTCAGCGGGAGAAGGATCGATGTAGGATGTAGTCAGCGGGAGCTCCGTGAAGTGCGACTGTTCACATGCCCGTTCAGGCCACGCCCCTATGATAACTTGTTGATTGATGAGATAACTCAAATGGCAATGAAGGGAGAGGTTTTGATTATGGGTGACTTCAACATGCCTGATGTTAACTGGAATTCTCAAACTGCTATTACAAGCAGGAGCAGGGATGTAATGGAAGCACTGAATGGGGTTTTTTAAAAATAGTTTGTAAAAAGCCCAACCCAAGGTGATCATATTCTTGTCCTAGTACTGACAAATGGGGATTGACTGTCTGATGTTGATGTGGGGGAGAATTTGGGTTCTAGTGATCACCAATGTCTTTGGTTTGATATTAAAACAAGAACTGAAAAATCATATACCAAAACAAACGTTTTAGATTTTAAAATTCCAAATTTTGCTGAAATGGGGAAATTTCTAAATAATGAACTGAAAGTTTGGAGTAAAATGATAAGAGTAAGTAATCAGTGGGCATTATTAAAGTCTACCACCCTGGAGGCAACTAGATTATATGTGAGACAAGATAGTAAGATTAAATGGAAGAAAAAAACAATATGGTTCACCAAAGAGGTAAGTAGGATAGTAAAGAAAAAAAAATGGCGTATAGAAGATTCAAGGAAACAGGAGTAGTAGCTGACAGAGAGGAGTATAAAAATAGACAAAAGGAGGCCAAACACATTATCGGTGCTGCAAAAGCATAGAAAGAGGAAGAAATTGCTAAGTCTATTAAGAAAGGAGATCAAACCTTTTTTAGGTTCATTAGTGACAGAAGGAAAAAATACAATGGGATCACTAAAAAGAAAACTGGGCACAACCCATACAGTGTGTAGCAAACCATTTAAACAATTACTTCTGTTAAGCCTTCTCAGAAATAGACCGCACCAATGATAACAAGTTGGGGAATAATATTGGTTCTAGTAATGGTGGTTCATTTCAACAGTAAATGGCTTCAAACATGCTTGGGATAAACATAAAACTATAGTCAGACAAGGTTAATGTGAAAACAAAAAAAAATTAAAATAAGAAATAAAAAAGGGCAGACTCGATGGACTACTCAGTATTTTTCTGCCATCACTTTTCTATGTTTATACGTTTCTATGGAAGGGCTCCCGCCGTCTGCACGCTTTTTGCTTTGATAGTTTATTTATATGGCAGGGCGGGGCCACCCGGCGACGTAAGTGAGCGACCCCGCCCCTTCTGACCTCATGGAGCTGTTGCGGCTTTATTTATTTTTTCAGGTCCGTCACGCGCCGTGATTGATGATGGATTACAACGGGGGACAGTTTTTTTTTTCTTTCCTAATAAAGGACTTGTCCCTAATTATCTCCTGTGTTTTTTTCTTTTTTGACACTTTTTGGTGAATTAGTAGGGATGTGATGCACCTGATACTAATTCACATGGGGGTGGGATCTGGGGGCCCCCACAACCACAGCCCAGGGTTGTGGGGAAGAGGCTCATGTCCCCATCAACATAGGGACAAGGTGCTTTGGGGTGGGGGGCAGGGCCCCCCTGCCCCAAAGCACCCATACTCCCCATGTTGAAGGCATGTAGCATAGTACAGTTCAGGAGGGGGGGCACTTGCCCGTCCCCCCCTATCCTGGCCGGCCAGGCTGCATGCTTGGATAAGGGTCTTGGATGGATTTTAGGGGGAACCCCACGTCAATTTTTGTTTTTTTTAAATTTTGGCTTGGGGTTCACCTTAAAATCCATACCAGACCCAGAGGGCCTGGTATGGACTGGGGGGGGGGGGCCTACGCAATTTTTTTCAGCAATTTTTTTTCTATATTGCGGGGAGCCGGCAATACATTACAGCTGCGGGTGGTTTTAAATGACATTTTTTCCTTTACAAATGTCATTTTGCTCTGGCACTGTTCTAAACATCAAAGAGGTGTGCCCTTTTACAGGCACACTAAGGGGACCCCCCAGGCATATTAATTATTTAAATGAATATTTCATTTTTATTGTTTCACTTTAAGCATTATTAAAATCACTGCTCCTGAAAAAACGATCGATTTAAAAAGTAAAAATGTCCAAATTGGGCCCAAAGTGTCAATATTTTGTGTGGCCACCATTATTTTCCAACACTGCCTTAACCCTCTTGGGCATAGAGTTCACCAGAGCTTCACAGGCTGCCACTGGAGTCCTCTTCCACTCCTCCATGATGACATCACGGAGCTGGTGGATGTTAGAGACCATGCTCTCCTCCACCCTCTATTTGAGGATGCCCCACAGATGCTCAATACACTTTTGGTCTGGATATATGCTTGCAAGCTAAAGTCACTGTCCCCACCTATAACTGGCCCTTGTAGTAAGGAGCTATGGAGGGGCAGACAGACAAAAAACAAAGAATTCCAAGCTCAACTTACTCACCAGTTTGCCACCAACCAAATTCACCTGTCTAACAGTAGCGTTTAAAAGGCAGGGGATTGGTAACACACATTTGCAAGTGTATGCATAAGCTGCAGGCCCCTACAAGGCTCCCTGTGTACTGCAGACCTAACTCTGTATAAGAGGCTTCACAGTGGAAGCATATACAGCTTAATGGATAGATGGAGGACAGGTGACTGGAGGAGCACAACCCTCCTTAAAGGTACAGGAACAGACTAGACACCCAGGCATGGCGCAATGGCGGCTAGGGTGCCAGATTGTTACCTGAGATGTATACAATACAAGCTAAAGTCCCTGTCCCTACCTATCACTGGCCTTTGCAGTAAGGAGCTATGGAGGGACAGACAGACAGCCCCTCCATAGCTCCTTACTGCAATGCACAGGGGACCTTGTCGGGCCCTGCAGCTTATGCATACACTTGCAAATGTGTGTAACCAATCCCCTGCCTTTTAAACGCTATTGTTAGACAGGTAAATTTAGTTGGTGGCAAACTGGTGAGTAAGTTGAGCTTGGAATTCTTTGTTTTTTGGATATATGCTTGGTCACGTTTACCCTCAGCTTCTTTAGCGAGGCAGTTATCATCCTGGAGGTGTGTTTGGGGTCGTTAACATGTTGGAATACTGTCCTTCGGCACAGTCTCTGAAGGGAGGGGATCATGCTCTGCTTCAGTATGTCACAGTACATGTTGGCATTCATGGTTCCCTCAATGAACTGTAGCTCCCCGGTGCCGGCAGCACTCATGCAGCCTCAGACCATGACACTCCCACCATCATGCTTGACTGTAGGCAAGACACACAGTTTCAGGGCCTTGGCCATCTTCTTATAGCCTAGGCCATCTTTATGCAGAGCAACAATTCTGTTTTTCAGATCCTCAGAGTTCTTTGCCATGAAGTGCCATGTTGAACTTCCAGTGACCAGTATGAGAGAGTGAGAGAAAGTAACACCAAATTTAACACACCTGCTCCCCATTCAAACCTGAGACCTTGTAACACTAATGAGTCACAGGGAGAAATGGCTATTTGGGTCCAATTCAAACATTTTTACTTAGGGGTGTACTTACTTTTGTTGCCAAGGGTTTTAGACATTAATGGCTCTGTGTTGTAATTTTGAGGGAACAGAAAATTTACACTGTTATACAAGCTGCACAATCACTACTTTACATTGTAGCAAAGTATCATTTCTTCAGTGTTGTCACATTAAAAGATATAATAAAATATTTACAAGAATGTATTTACAGTGGGCCTGATTTACTATAACGCCCAAATCTACTCCAGAGGTGCCTTAAAATACCTCCCAATTAAAGGCAATTAAGATTTCAACTCTCGCAAACTGGGAGGAAATCTACACAGAACAGAGCTCTATTTGCCTGGGAAGATCACATGTGCCGGATACTGGCCGTCAACTGAGTTCGAATCTGTAACTTCTGAATTCCTCCATTTAATGCTTGTATGCAAGTTCATTGCCATAAAAACAACATTACCACCCCTATCTCTAATTTTACCACCCTCGTCCCTAATATTATCACCCTATCTCTAATTTTACCACCCTCATCCCTAATATTACCACCCCCATCTCTAATTTTACCGCCCCCCATCCCTAATATTACCACCCCCTATCTCTAATTTTACCACCCTTATCCCTAATATTACCACCCCCTATCTCTAATTTTACCACCCCCTAGGGGACATTTCTTAGAGCTCCCAAATCTATTCCAGCAGTGCCTTAAAATACCTTCCAATGTAAAGGCAATTAAGACTTCAACTCTCACAAACTGGGAGGAAATGCAAACAGAACAGAGCTCTATTTGCCTGGAAACATGCCTCTCAGATCACATATGCCACACACTGGCCGTCAATCGGATTCAAACCTGCAACTTTCAAATGCCTCCATTTAAACCTTCAATGCAAGTTCATTGCCCTAAAAAGTATATGGGGACCTGGGTCCTGCTCTAGGGGACATGTATCAATAGAAAACTCGTTTTTAAATCAATTGTTTTTTTCAGGAACAGTGGTTTTAATAATGCTTAAAGTGAAAAAAACTCCAAAATATTCCTTTAACCACTTCCCGCCCGCAGGACGTCTATTGACGTCCTGGGGTTTCAGTGGTGATATCTCAGTGATGCCGGCACCTGCAGGCATCATTGAGGTATCATTTTTTAGAGCAGGCGATTCCCATCACCGTAAGAACGATCATAGCGGCAGGTCAGCCGCTTGATCGTTCTTACAGGCGGCGGGAGGGGACGTCCCCCCCTCCCGCCGCCCTCCGGTGCTTCTCCCGACTCACCTGAGCGATCGGTGACCGGGAGAAGGAATCGCCTGCCGCCGGATGCTAGTGCCAGAGATTTCCGAGGGACAGATGTCCCTCGGTCATCTCTATGGCTCTCGGAGGCCCGGGCGCACGTCGTGACGTCACTTCCGGGTCTCCGAAGTAAACAACAGCCGTTAAAGGGGAAGGAAAGGCTGAAATCGTCTGTTTTTTTTTCTGATCTCAGCCTTTCCAGCCT